>SJYT01057584.1:0-64358 GCA_006410635.1 Cephalophus harveyi | reverse complement strand
CAAAGAAATCCCAGGGCTGATCTCCTTCAGAATGGACTGGTTGGATCTCCTTGCAGTCCAAGGGACTCTCAAGAGTCTTCTCCAACACCACAGTTCAAAAGCATCAATTCTTCGGTGCTCAGCCTTCTTCACAGTCCAACTCTCACATCCATACATGACCACAGGAAAAACCATAGCCTTGACTAGACAGACCTTAGTCGGCAAAGTAATGTCTCTGCTTTTGAAAATGCTATCTAGGTTGGACATAACTTTTCTTCCAAGGAGTAAGCGTCTTTTAATTTCATGGCTGCAGTCACCATCTGCAGTGATTTTGGAGCCCCCAAAAATAAAGTCTGACACTGTTTCCACTGTTTCCCCATCTATTTCCCATGAAGTGATGGGACCAGATGCCATGATCTTCATCTTATGAATGTTGAGTAACTCAACATAAAAAACAATCCAATTAAAATATGGGTAGAGGACCTAAACACACATTTTTCCAAAGAGGAGATGCAGATGGCCAATAGGCACTTGAAAAAATAGTCAATATCAGCTAATTATCAGGAAATATGAACCAAAACCACTATGGGATATTTACCTCACACCCGTCAGAATGGCTATCATCAAAAAGAACACAGATAACAAGTATTAGTGAGGACATGGAGAAAAGGGAACCTTCACACACTGTTGATAGGAATATAAATTGGTGCAGCCATTGTGGAAAACAGTATGTGCTGTTCTGTGCAAAGTTGCTCAGTTGTGTCTGACTCTTTGCGACCCTATGGACTGTAGCCCACCAGGCTCCTCTGTCCATGAGATTCTCCAGGCAAGAATACTGGAGTGGGTAGCCATGCCCTTCTCAAGGGGATCTTCCCAACCCAAGGACTGAACCCAGGACTTTCTCAAAAAACTAAAAATAGAACTATCATATGACCCAGAAATTCCATTCCTGAGTATATATCCAGAGAAAATGAAAACACTAATTTGAAAATATATATGTACCTCATTGTTCATGGCAGCATTATTGACAACTACCAAGATATGGAAGCAACCTAAGTGTCCAACAACAATAAATGAATAAAGAAGTTGTGGGGGGTGTGTGTGTGTGTATACACATACATACACACCATGGTATACTACTCAGTCATAAAAAAATGAAATTCTGCCATTTGCAAGAACATGGATGGACTTGGAGGGTATTATGCTTTAGTGAAATAAGTCAGACAGAGAAAGACAAACACTGTATGATATCATTTACATATGAAATCTAAAAATGAAACAAACTTGTGAATATAACAAAAAAAGAAATAGAGAAAACAACTTAGTGATTACCAGCAGGAGAGGGAAGTGTGGAGGGGCAACATAGGGGACTGGTATGAATTATTATGTATAAAATTAGCTACAAGGATATACTATACAACATGGGGAAATACAGTCAATATTTTATAATAACTATAAATGAAGTATAACCTTTAAAAAATGTGAATCACTCTATTGTACACCTGTAACATACAATATTGTACCTTAACTATACATCCATTAAAAGAAAAAAAATTCTTCTCCCTTCTTGTGCATTGCTTTATCCCAAAGTCATATGCTTTATATTTTGTTACAGAAGCACCACAATTTCAGGTTAGAAAAAATCTATTCCAGTTATCTATTGCTGTCCGTGTTAAATGTTAAAACAACAACATTTATCTCACACTCAAATCAACAGTTGGGGCAGGAAATCAAACAGCAAGATTGCAGCTACAAACAAAGAGGGATGGAGGCTTAGCACCAACTGGGAACAAAAAAAAAAAAAAAGAAACACACAAAAAAGCACAACGAGGTACACTGTCTTATTATAAAAGGCCTTTTTGCTGTCTTTGGAGTGTGAAACCTCTCCTCCTACTTACCAGCTAGCTAGTTACACACACACACACACACACAGAAGAATGAATGTCCCAAGGCTCTCTCTTATGAATATTACATTTTGCTGAAGCAAAATAATCTTGAGTATTTGCTGGCATATATAATACATTCCCTTATTCTCACTGACTGCTAGAGAAAATATGCATTGGAAAAAACAAACAAACAAACAAGAAGCCAAAGCAAGAATCAATCATATAGTTATTTTAACCAGGATCACCAAGCTGAAGAAGAGGAGAAAAAAAATCACAGACTAACATTCTGATTATTCCATGGTCCAGTCCAAAATGCAATGATCACTAGAATACTCAGACTCAGGTTATCTTTGGTATGTGGTGCTTAGTTAAATTAGTGTCTTTAATGGTTAAAAAAAAAATAGGTATTCCAGGAGCAAGAAATTAATGAAAATTATGCATAATCTAATTTTACCTCTTAGATCAGCAATTTTTAATAGGAATTCTAAATTTCATATATAATGTTGACATACTTTCTTTATTTTTCCATAGGAAAAAAGGTGATTTTTAAAAACATTTCAACATCTCAGAAATACAAAGGATCATAAGAGACTACTATCAGCAATTATATGCCAATAAAATGGACAACGTGGAAGACATGGACAAATTCTTAGAAAAGTACAACTTTCCAAAACTGAACCAAGAAGAAATAGAAAACCTTAACAGACCCATCACAAGCACGGAAATTGAAACTGTAATCAGAAATCTTCCAGCAAACAAAAGCCCAGGTCCAGACGGCTTTCAAGAGGCTTTTTAGCTCCTCTTCACTTTCTGCCATAAGGGTGGTGTCATCTGCATATCTGAGGTTATTGATATTTCTCCCGGCAATCTTGATTCCAGCTTGTGTTTCTTCCAGTCCAGCATTTCTCATGATGTACTCTGCATATAAGTTAAATAAGCAGGGTGACAATATACAGCCTTGACGGACTCCTTTTCCTATTTGGAAAATGAAAAGAAGCAGGAAGGACCTAATAGGTTAAAGAAAGTGAAAATGATTTTTTTACTGCAGGATTTCTCCCAACCTTTATTTATTTATTTGTTTTTGGCTGTGCTGGGGCTTCGTGGCTCCACGCAGGCTTTCTCTGGTTGCGGTGAGTGGGGGCCACTCTTGTCGCGGTGTGCGGGCTTTCTCATTGTGGTAGCCGCTCTTGTTGCAGGGCACAGGCTGTAGACTCGCAGGCTTCGGTAGATCTGGCCTGTGGGCTCAGTAGTTGTGGCTCATGGGCTCTAGAGCACAGGCTCAGAGGCTGTGGCTCACGGACTTAGCTGCACAGTGGCATGTGGGATCTTCCGGGCCCAGGGATACAACCTGTGTCCCCTGACTTGGCAGGTGGATTCTTAACTACTAGACCACCAGGGAAGCCCTCTCCCAGCCTTTGATATGTGTGGTGATTCATCAGGAATGAGTACAGAAGCCCATATTCTTTAAAAGACTTTGTTTAGAGAACCCCTTTATTTGCTTTTCCTTGCACCTTTACTTTGTGATACATTTTAGAGGTATCTCCATAGAACAGCAAATCCTGATGTGTCTTAACAGTTCTCTGAAAAAGAGACCCACGACAGAGACCCTGGCTTGGGTAATGGTCTCCACAGATTGTTACCATGTGCTGTGACAGTGTTCCAGCTCAAACTGTCTTCATTTCACACAATGCCTTAACAGTCATTCATATTTACTAGTGAGATACATATTCCATTGCTTTATTCATTCAATGCTTTTTTTCCCTTTAAAAAGGCCCATCAGCTGATAGTTGACAGGATCTTCTAATGCTACCCTAACATGATAATTCTGAGAAACTGTATTAGAGTAGTCCCCCTATGGATTCTAATGGTTCAAACTACTGTAATCATTTTGCCAACCACTGTAGGTATTGTTGTCAGGCCCCGTGATGTGATCTAAATACTTTCCAAATATGAAACATGTTTCTGTTAACCCTGTTTGGGACTATCGGCATTCTCATTATATCATTTGGCAGAGGCCACTTTTTCCAACAGAATATTCTCCATATCTGAAATATTACACAAGACAGTATGGCAGCTGTGTGAAAAGCTGGTTGATTTTGAAGTGATCGCCAGCTTTATGACTGTCTGAGTTTCAAAATAGAATGAGTGTGATTACAGCCTACATAAAATGTTACAGGCTACAGAAAAGCTGGCTCCAAATCAAATGCCAAAAAATGCTACGCTGTATTGTACTTTAGAGTTGTTGAAACATTTAGAAAACACTGGGTTTGACTTAACAAACATTTATTGAGCACTTGTCGTATGCAAAATAGTTTGTTCATGCTAATAATCCCTGGAGCAAAACTAGTCTCACTGTCCCACCGTTTAATCGGGAAGCATTTATGGTACACCCAGTGAGATGGTTCTTTTCAATACCATTGTAATTCTGTGTACCTAATATTCATCCAGGCCATATAAGCAATGTGTGAAGATAATTAATTGAGTGTAATTGGAAAAAGATCAGTAATGCTGACAACCTAGTCACTCTAACTCCACATCAATTCCCCTTTTGATGATTTGGGCAAGTGATTTGACATGTGATTTGACAGAGTTGGATGCTGAGAGAGGAATTGTGCCAATAATTTCACCTATTAGAGATTAATTCCCAATGAATTTGGAATTGAATGATTAAAACCAAACAGAATGTAAAGAGTTTATCTAAGCCATGACTGCCATTTCTGAGACCCAGGAGAGAACATAAAACATCTATCCAGTATCAGCGAGGTGAATGCTTAAATGAGTCTGGGTGTGGAGGAAGCTAGGATGGGCTCAGATGTCATGATGCAGTTCAGGGAGAGGGTCCAGGGCCAAAAACTGGATCATACCATATTTGATATTTGATAAATATCAACAAGTGGATGAAGACATGAACTCAAGACTAGGAAACCAAATCAGAAAATCATCACCTATTAGAGATTAATTCCCAATGAATTTGGAATTGAATGATTAAAACCAAACAGAATGTAAAGAGTTTATCTAAGCCATGACTGCCATTTCTGAGACCCAGGAGAGAACATAAAACATCTATCCAGTATCAGCGAGGTGAATGCTTAAATGAGTCTGGGTGTGGAGGAAGCTAGGATGGGCTCAGATGTCATGATGCAGTTCAGGGAGAGGGTCCAGGGCCAAAAACTGGATCATACCATATTTGATATTTGATAAATATCAACAAGTGGATGAAGACATGAACTCAAGACTAGGAAACCAAATCAGAAAATCCAGAAAAACATTAGAGACAAGAACAACATCAGCAAAAGAAGTTAATGTGGTGGTTTGAATGAGAGGAACGACCTAGAGGGGAGAAAACATTAGCATTTGTTCTTTTGTTTACATTTAGAAATTAATGCAAGGAAATGTCAAGCTTCAGGGACTCCTCAGGAGGTTGAGATTCAAGACTGATACATACGAATTCTTCCTTTCTGAAAAAGGCCTCTGAGAAAAGCAGTCTCTTAAGTTTGTACCCATTCCATCCTCAAAGCAGGAAAGAACTAGGGTTTGTCCAATCTGCTTCAGTTCATCTGGGGGTTTGGCAAAAGATCATTCTGGAGAATGGAGGGCAGAAATTCCCACCCACCAGCCCTTCTCCACCTATATTGTGGTGCTTTTCCTCACTTGGGCTGTTGATCACTTTTTTATATCTTTATCTAAGAAATTGGATGGGGCAGTGGTCTGTGGTGAGGTAGACAAATGCTTATGGAAGAAGAATAAGGATCATCTTAGGCTTCATTTCAACTGTGTGCTCTAGAGTCAAAATAAAAATTGCATCAAGATCTATTTATGGCAGCAAAGCTTATTGTCGAAATACAGATTGTATTGCTAGTATGTATGATATTGTAAGTGTTCTCAGTAGCCAAGGTTTCATATGATCTCTGCAATCAGGGAAAGCTAAGAAGTAAAATATTTATTGAATTTCTCAGTATATTATTAAGAGATATCAATACAATTCAAGAAATATTCATTGATAGCCCTAGAAAGCAAGGTGGACATTTGCATCCATCGTGGAGCTAACAGTTTAGCCTAAATATATATAATTAGTAACAAGTAACTCAAGTGTTAAAAAAGAAGGCCTATGGAGAAACTCAGTAGTCTCTTTTAAGGTGCTTAATCTAGTGTTGTGAGTTAATGACATCTTTCCTGAGTAACTAATAGTTTAAACTGAAACTTAAAAACCTGATAATCTGATGAATAAAAGAAATCTTGAAATGAGTGTGATGGTATCACTATAGGTGGGGCAAGTCAATAAGAACTATCACTCATGAACACTTGCGGTGTGTCAGACGTTTTGTATGTCTTAGGTCATTTAATCATGATCACAGCCTCAGAAGATGGATACTAGCATCTCCTAGGAAGACTGATGGATTTTCCCAGTGCTGAACATCTAATGATGTCAGAGACTGCTTTCACATACAGATCTGATTTCAAAGCTCCCAGTGCCTTTTATCTCAAAGTCCTTTACTATTGCCTTGCATGTGTAAGAGCTCAGTCTCTTCAGTCATAGACAACTCTTTGCAATCTTATGGACTGTAGCCTTCCAGGCTCCTCTGTCCATGGGATTCTCCAGGCAAGAATACTTTAGTGGGTAGTGATTCTCTTCTCCAGGGGATATTCTCGACCCAGGGATTGAACCCTGGTCTTCCATATTGCAGGCAGATTCTTTACCATCTGAGCCACCAGGGAAGCGCAATACATACAAGAGATAAAAGAAATTCAGTGGTGGTAACTGATGCCTTTGAGGCCTGCATCACATCCCTTAGCCACTTTTGATTTTAACTGCAGCTAGATGTCCAGCCAACAGTGCTCTTCAAGCATGAATAACACACCACGTTTTACTGTCTCTGGGCTTTCCCGGAAGCCATGGGAATTTTCTTATCCTTGGTGAGTTTGTGCAGGTTAATTAGAGGGTTAATACTCTCTGAAGTAACCCTTATAGAGTGGAGGAGAGTAGGCTGGTGGATAAAGGCCCCAGACTTCTCTCCTTGGAGGGATAGTTCTAGGGCACCTTCCACATGACTCCTCAGAAGGCCCTGGGGTACTAAGAGCCAGCTGTTGACACAGGTAACCAGCTTATTAAGGAATGATCCATTTTTTTTGTTTCCCTTTCTCACTCTTTCCACTCCATTACACTTGCTTTCTGAGATTATCTCCCAATGAAATCACCCGCATCCCAGGCCTTGTTTCAGGTTATGCTATCATAGGAATTCAAACTAAGATAATGGGCTTAAGCATTGACTTTTTAGTAACAATTTTACACTGCATTCCTGTTGGAATCTGCTTTATCTTCAGCAAAAAGTATATTTCTTGTATTTTACCACCATATGGGAATTCTTGGATACTTTATTAAAAAAAAAAAAGCAAAATGCTTGAATTTCCCCAAGATTTTATTTGATATTTTAACTACTGAGTAGAGTGTCATTGGAAACATCTATTAGAGAAACTCAATAGAAGAGTTAAAGTATCAAAGGCTAAATATTAATAGTATGAAGTATATTTATGAAGCCAGCATTGTATCTGGAAAAATTATATATACCAATATATACCAATTATATATACCAATATTCAGTTCAGTTCAGTCGCTCAGTCGTGTCCGACTCTTTGCGACCCCATGAATCGCAGCACGCCAGGCCTCCCTGTTCATCACCGTCTCTCGGAGATCACTCAGACTCACATCCATCGAGTCAGTGATGCATTTTTAGCTCCTCTTCACTTTCTGCCATAAGGGTGGTGTCATCTGCATATCTGAGGTTATTGATATTTCTCCCAGCAATCTTGATTCCAGCTTGTGTTTCTTCCAGTCCAGCATTTCTCATGATGTACTCTGCATATAAGTTAAATATATACCAATATATATACCAACCCCATTGAGTTTATATAATTGAATTGATATTTATTTGACCATCTCACTGATATTATAAAAAGTAACTTCCTAGGTGCTTTTGAACTGTGGTGTTGAAGACTCTTAAGAGTCCCTTGCACTGCAAGGAGATCCAACCAGTCCATCCTAAAGGAGATCAGTCCTGGGTGTTCATTGGGAGGATTGATGCTGAAGCTGAAACTCCAGTATTTTGGCCACCTGATGCGAACAGCTGACTCATTGGAAAAGACCCTGATGCTGGGAAATATTGAGGGCAAGAGGAGAAGGGGGCGACAGAGGATGAGATGGTTGGATGGCATCACTGACTCGATAGACATGGGTCTGGGTGGACTCCAGGAGTTGGTGATGCACAGGGAGGCCTGGCGTGCTGCAGTTCATGGGGTTGCAAAGAGTTGGACACAACTGAGCAACTAAACTGAACTGACAGCCATTTTAAACTGCCACTTCTTGTCAATTGCTGCGGCCAGTGCAGCAGGTAGGGATCAAAAGTGGTTGACGCACAGTTTGGAAAAAGGAAACTAAAGACAGAATTAAAGTTTTAAATATGGGACTGGGGGACTCAAGACCTCTAGGATCGAGAGCCCCACTGACTGATTCCACATCGCTTTTACTGAGCTCTTGGTGTGCAGAAAGTATCTGGTTTTTAGATAGCATAAGGTTCCCAGGCCCTCAGTCATGTCCCAGAGTTAATGTTCTTCTTTGTACTTTTATGCTGTCACCTAGTACCAAGGGCATCACACAGCCAGGGGCAGCAGTCTTTGCATGAACATGGAAGAACAATCAGGGCATGTTGCAAGCAGCATTCTGAACTTGCACTGACCTGGTGTTCCAAGGTCCACAGTATGTACCTCCTTAGCTCAGCAAGGCATGATGATCCCAACTAACCAGCCCCATGAACTTTGTGTCTAGATTATACAAGGTCGCTATATCTTGCTTTTATTCTTTTCCCATGGTGGTGTTCTCATGGCTTAGCCAGAGCAACAGGTTGTAACAACCCCTGTAGTCAATGACTTAAATTTGTGTTTTTTTCAGTCAGTGTGTTGTATAGATGGTGCCAGTGATTTATAATTTATCTGAGTAAGTAAACCTCCTCATGATCTAGTTTCCTTATAAAATGCCACATGATTTTCAGAAAATAGGCTTCCAAGCTTTCTGTCACTCACATAAATTTCAGGAGTAATTGCTGTAGTAAAAGGCTTGTCTTTGAAGGGTTTCTGTGTTTTTCTGTCTCCTTTAAGTGTCAAATATGGGAACATAGAAAAAGCAAACATCTTGTATTGAACAATCTATCTTCATTGGACGGTGATGGATGGGGTCAGACTTGTTCAGCCAGTAAATTCACATCCATTTTCTCAGAAAGCTTTTTGACATAGTTTTGGAAAGTTCTCCCTTGATGTAAAACACTATCCCCTTCTCCCTGTTCCTCCTCTTTTTCCATTTATTCTTCCCTGTTCTACAAGGCAGTGAGATTTCAATTATCTTGAAGGCCTTTTTAAAAATCAAACACATCTGATATATTCAGCAAAAGTCAGTGCCTTGATAATCTAGAACTTTCCAAAGAAAATAAATTATGGGTTTTCTTCTCTTAAAATTCATTAAAATGAGTTGCAAGCAAAGGTAATTATTTGTCTCACACACTGAGAAACAGGTGTACGTGCTATTTGGAGATCCAAATGAACTTGCCAATTAGTGCATTAGGTTTATGTGCAAATGTAGGCTAACTTAATTGCTGTGTCTGAGAAAATTTGGCTTTTTTTTATAAAGTAAGTTTTGGAAAATAACACTGCTAGTCATTCATGAGCTATGATGATAGACTTCTAACGGGCAAGTGGAGAATGGCCACACGGGCAAGTGGAGAATGGCCACATGCTGCATCCACAACTGGACCTTTTGGGGATGCCAAATTTGCAATGTCCTGTGTTCTGCCCCCTCAGTTAACACTTTGCTCTATTGCATGTGCCACTTGGGATCTTGATACTGCCTGGAGCACAGAGCTACAGAAAGACAGCTCTGACAGAGCATATATTTGGAGGCGATGGGAAATATGTAACAATATGCTGTTGCATTTTAGAAGAATTTAATAAGCCAGAAAAGGACAGGAAAGCAAGGCCTCACATATCTGATACCATTATTGCATTTCAAGAGAACTGGCAAAAATTAAGAAACATCCATCTTAAATAATCTTGCTAAAGGTTAATGTTGAGATGTCTGATTTTATTTCCTTTTAATTTCACGGAAGAGAGTGAGGGAAAGGAGGCTAACTTTCTGAATATTATTGTCTGATGTGTGAATTGTGATATTTTTAGGCCAGAAAGATTATTGATGTTTGGCAGAGTGAATTTCCATGAAGCAAGCAAGCAATGTATAAGACAACTGATGATTTAGAGTCAGCATTTATGCCATGTAGGCTACATTTTGATAATCTATAAATAGCACCCCTTATGAAAAATGCTGGTGCTCTCATAACCCACCCACTTGTTTGAGTAGCTCTGTGCTTTGTTAAGAACAATAAGAGGTTATAAAGGTATGCAAGTGGTATCTTTGTAATGATAATAAATGGCAAGTTAGTCTTTCCTGAAAATGTTTTATCAATTGTAAATATTGGGTTAACTCAGTGCTGTGTAGCTTTTGTAGCAAATGATTTGAAACAATTGCTTTTTAAATGTGATTTTTGACAATATCAATATTCTTAGGACACTAGTCATAAAAGTTTAGAAGGACAGAATGTACTAGCAGAAGAAGTTAGTGTTATCTAGTTCCTACTATTTAGGAAAGTTTAGAGTCTGGCACACCTGCAAGCTGTTACTTGGTCTGTACATAAAACAGTCAATTGATATTTTAGAAAGATATACTACTTAATAGGCAGAATGTTTTTTCATTCAAAAAATATTACTTAGACATCTTTTTTACTATATCTTGGGAGAAATAAAATTAAATTCAAATTTATAATTGGTTCTGCCATACCTCAAAAAGAATCAAAACTAGTTGTTAGATGAAACATATTTACATGAATTAAATGGCAATGAAAAAGTCATGAATACATGGGAAATAGTTACTTTATATGCTATTAATATTTTTTCAGAGCAGCTTTTTCCTCATCTTCTCATACCTTCTTGACTGAAACAATGATGACCTCTCTCTATTCTCACCCTTTTTGATATTTCTTAATAAAGAAAAGAAGGCTTTTGCTCTACTCAGTGTTAATGACTTGACTGCTATACTTCTTTGGTCCAATTAACTGCACATAGAAGGAGAAGAGCTTAGATGCTGTTATAATAAGACACCTAATATAAATCTCTCCGGTTTAACATCACTAATGAATATATTTTTGTTTTCTGTTTCTAATATTATCTCTTAATCCTCTTTTTCCACATGTATGCTTTTCCTTGTTTGCAGCTAAGTCCATGTTTCATATAAAGGAAATGTTTGTTGGGGAATTAAAAGAGCAGTAGGTAAAACTTGCAGTGGGTTTTAAGTTTGATACCAGCGAGAGATTTCATTAAAGCTAACAGGCCAGAATTAAATAGCCATTCAGTCTATATTAAAACTGTGTAAGATCTGAATGTTTCTAACATTTACTTACCATATTTTAGAATCAAAAGTAAACATCTTTGAGAGGTATAACTGTGTTCTGCTGGTATAATAGTCCATTCTGTTAATCATAGGCTTCCAGCTGCTTCTTAATGAGATACAATCATAATTCAGAGAAAAATAGACTAAGAAACCAAGACGATTAGTGGCAAATGATAAGAGTTAGAAGGAAAAGAATATGAGCCACAAAAGGATTTTTTACCAAGCTCCGCTGTAGTATGCTGTGATTGTGGGCAGACATAAATTGAGATTCAACATTACATTCAAAAGTTACCAACTGTTAAATTGGCAACTTTATGATGGAAAAAAGAGAGACTTATAAAAAAGATCTTTCAACTCTGAATAAAAGTATTTCTAGGATTGATATATGTGGCTTTTTAACCATTTCTGGATAAAAATATTTTTCATGCAAGTTCTTTAACCTTAGAAATTGTGTAATTCTTCAAATGTTAAAAATTGACTCTTTTTATCTAATATTATCTGGATATTTTAGCATGAAATCACAAACAAGTAAGACTTATCACCTAGCCAATGCTAGCTATGTTTTAGATGTGTACATAAATAGACAAGCAAATAGAACTCTAGTAGACAGGTAGAAAGGTGTCTACTCTCCTAAAATATGCTGGAATAATCTGTCTCTCATCTTGTAGGAGAAAGTCTCTTCATGATAAGTACCCAAGGTATTTAGTGCTAAATTGAAGGACTTGGAAGAACTCAGCATAATTATTTGGTGCACAATTAATAGGTTAGCCTTGAACAGGTTCTGTGAGATATAGACAGTCAGTCATGGGGAAATTTCTGCCTTTCATGATGATGTTTAGTGGAATTTTGATTAGAAGCAATTTTACCTGAAATGAGAAGCTAAACACACAGCAGATGAAATCATACAGTACACATTTATTGGCAAGGTAGTTTTTAAAGGTATAGAATAAAAGCACCTAGATATTCATTTGTTTTGTTTGTGCCCTCCAAGAGTCTGTTTCCCAGTCCCGTGTAAGTTCTGGTGGATCTATGATGGGGTTAATGGTGACCTCCTCCAAGAGGGCTGATGCCATACCCAAGTCTGTAGCACCCAGAGCCCCTTCCTCTGCAGGAGTCCACTGCTGACCTGTACCTCCTCAGGAGACACTCACAGTTCTGTCTCAGTCTCTGTGGGGTCTCTGGGTGGTGGTGCACACAAGGTATGCTTGAGGCCTCTGAGCATCTCTGGCAGGTATGGGGTTTTATTTTAAATGTGATTTTGCCCCTCCTATTATCTTGCTGTGGCTTCTCTGCCCTTGGACGCAGGGTATCTCCTCACAGTAGCTCCAGTGCCACGCAGCTGCTGCTCCAGCACCTACAGTCTTGCTGGGGCTCTTGGACCCAGGAGAAAGGAGCAGTGACCCCAAAAGAGACTGACCCAGACTTTCCTGAGATGGTCCAGGAGTCTCCGGGGGGTAGGAGTGTGGTTGCCTGCTGCAAGGTTGGGGGCACTGAATGTAGCAGTGCATGCATGGGACCTTTTGAAGGAGGTTGCCATTATCTTCATTACCTCCACCATAGTTTGGTCTCAGGCCAAATAAAGGGGAGAGAGCATAGCCCTGCTCATCAACAGAAAATTGGATTAAAGATTTACTGAGCATGGCCCCACCCATCAGAACAAGACACAGTCTTTCCCATCAGGAAGTTTCCATAAGCCTCATATCTTTCTCCATCAGAGGGAAGACAGACTGACAACCACAATCACAGAAAACTAACCAATCTGATCACAAATCTTGTTTAACTCAGTGAAACTATGAGTCATGCTGTATAGGGCCACCCAAGATGGACAGGTCATGGTGGAGAGTTCTGACAAAACATAGTCCACTGGAGAAGGACTTGAAGTGTTTGGAGGCAAACCACTTCAGTATTCTTGCCTTGAGAACCCCATGAACAGCATGAAAAGGCAAAAACATAGGACACTGAAGGATGAATCCCCCAGATTGTTAGGTGCCTAATATGCTACTGGAGATCAGTGAAGAAATAACTCCAGAAAGAATGAAGAGATGGAACCAAAGCAAAAACAAAACCCAGTTGTGGATGTGACTGGTGATGGAAGTAAAGACTGATGCTATAAAGAGCAATATTGCATAGGAACCTGGAATGCTAGGTCCATGAATCAAGGCAAATTGGAAGTGGTCAAACAGGAGATGGCAAGAGTGAACATCGACATTTTAGGAATCAGCAAACTAAAATGGACTAGAATGGGTGAATTTAAGTCAGATGACCATTATATCTACTACTGTGGGCAAAAATGCCTTAGGAGAAAAGGAGTAGCCATCACAGTGAACAAGAGTCTGAAATGCAGTACTTGGTAACACCCAAAAAAGATGTCCTTTCCATTATAGGGGATTGGAATGCAAAAGTAGGAGGTCAAGAAACACCTGGAGTAATGGGAAAATATGGCCTTAGAGTACACAATGAAGCAGGGCAAAGGCTAACAGTTTTGCCAAGAGAATGCACTGGTCATGGCAAACACCCTCTTGCAACAACACAAGAGAAGATTCTTCACGTGGACATCACCAGATGGTCAATATTGAAATCAGATTTATTATATTCTTTACAGCCAAAGATGGAGAAGCTCTATACAATCAGCAAAAACAAGACTGGGAGCTGACTGTGGCCCAGATCATGAACTCCTTATTGCCAAAATCAGACTTAAATTGAAGAAAGTGGGAAAAACCACTAGACCATTCAGGTATGACATTAATCAAATCTCTTTATGATGTACAGTAGAAGTGACAAATAGATTCAAGGGATTAGATCTGATCGAGTACTTGAAGAACTATGGATTGAGGTTTGTGACATTATACAGGAGGCAGTGATTAAGACCATCCCCAAGAAAAAAAATTGCAAAAATGCAAAATGTTTGTCTGAGGAGGCCTTACAAATAGCCATGAAAAGAAAAGAAGCAAAAGGCAAAGGAGAAAAGGAAAGATATACCCATTTGAATGCAGAGTTCCCAAGAATAGCAAGGAGAGATAAGATGGCCTTCCTTAGTGATCAATGCAAAGAAATAGAGGAAAACAATAGAATGGGAGAGACTAGAGATCTCTTCAAGAAAATTAGAGATACCAAGAGAACACTTCATGCAAAGATGGGCTCAATAAAGGGTGGAAATGGTGTGGACTTAAAAGAAGTAGAGGATATTAAGAAGAGGTGGCAAGAATCCACAGAAGATCTATACAAAAAAGATCTTCATTACCCAGATAATCATGATGGTGTGATCACTCACCTAGGGCCAGATATCATGGAATGTGAAGTCAAGTGGGCCTTAGGAAGCATCACTATGAACAAAGCTAGTGGAGGTGATGGGATTCCAGTTGAGCTATTTCAAATCCTGAAAGATGATGCTGTGAAAGTGCTACACTCAATATGCCAGCAAATCTGGAAAACTCAGCAGTGGCCAAAGGACTGGAAAAGGTCAGTGTTCATTCCAATCCCAAAGAAAGGCAATGCCAAAGAATGCTCAAGGTACCGCACAATTGCACTCATCTCACATGTTAACAAAGTAATGCTCCACAATCTCCAAGTCAGGCTACTACTGTACGTGAACCATGAATTTCTAGATGTTCATGCTAGATTTAGGAAAGGCAGAGGCACCAGAGATCAAATTGCCAACAGCCATGGGATCACTGAAAAAGTGAGAGAGTCCCAGAAAAACATCTACTTCTGCTTTACTGACTATCCCAAACCTTTGATTGTGTGGAACAAAACAAAATGTGGAAAATTCTTAAAGAGATGGGAATACAGACCACCTGACCTTCCTTCTGAGAAATCTGTATGCAGGTCAAGAAGCAGCAGTTAGAACTGGACATGGAACAACAGACTGGTTCCATATCGGGAAAAGAGTACGTCAAGGCTGTACATTGTCACCCTGCCTATTTAACTTATATGCAGAGTACATCATGAGAAATGCTGGATTGGATGAAGCACAAGCTGGAATCAAGATTGCTGGTAGAAATCAATAACTTCTGATATGCAGATGACACCCCCCTTATGGCAGAAAGTGAAGAAGAACTAAAGCATCTCTTGATGAAAGTGAAGGAGGAGAGTGAAAAAGTTGGCTTAAAACTTAACATTCAGGAAACAAAGTTCATAGCACCTCCCATCACTTCATGGCAAATAGTTGGGGAAACAGTGACAGACTTTATTTTTTTTGGGTCCGACATCACTGTAGATGGTGCCTGCGGCCATGAAATTAAAAGACGCTTGCTCCTTGAAAGATAAGTTATGATCAACCTAGACAGCAGCATTATGTAATGGCAGCATTACGTTGCCAACAAAGGTCCATTTAGTCAGAGCTATGATTTTTTCAGTAGTCACATATGGAGGTGAGAGTTGGATTACAAAGAAAGCTGAGCACTGAAGAATTGACTGAAGAATTGACGCTTTTGAACTGTGGTGTTGGAGAAGACTCTTGAGAGTCCCTTGGACCGCAAGGAGATCCAACCAGTCCATTCTGAAAGAAATCAGTCCTGGGTGTTCATTGGAAGGACCGATGTTGAAGCTGAAACTCCATTACTTTGGCCACCAGATGTGAAGAATTGACTTTGGAAAAGACCCTGATGCTGGGAAAGACTGAAGGCAGGAGAAGGGGAAGACAGAGGATGAGATGGTTGGATGGCATTCCTGACTCAATGGACATGAGTTTCGGTAGGCTCTGGGACTTGGTGATGGACAGGGAAGCCTGGAGTGCTGCAGTCCATGGGTTCTCAGAGTCCGACCCGACTGAGCAACTGAACTCAATTCGGATATTCATTGGTTTTCTCTGGAAGTTATACATTTGCTGTGCAAAAATATGAATGAGTAACCAATTAGAGGCAATCTAAACTATCAAAATAAGAAAATTTTGTTAAACATTTAATAAAAAATGCATCTATGTGAAACCGATTTGCATTGATTTTTCATATATAAGATGTAAGGTCTCTCTTATTTTTAAAATTAATTTTTATTGAAGTATTGGGCTTCCCTGGTGGCTCAGAGGTTAAAGCATCTGCCTCTAATACAGGAGACCTGGGTTCAATTCCTGGGTTGGGAAGATCCCCTTGAGAAGGAAATGGCAACCCACTCCAGTATTCTTGCCTGGAGAATCCCATGGACAGAGGAGCCTGGTGGGCTACAGTCAATGGGGTTGCAAAGAGTCGGACACGACTGAGTGACTTAACTTATCTTATAGAGCAATACGTGAACCGTGAACTTCCTGATGTTCAAGCTGGTTTTAGAAAAGGCAGAGGAACCAGAGATCATATTGCCAACATCTGCTGGATCATGGAAAAAGCAAGAGAGTTCCAGAAAAACATCTGTTTCTGCTTTACTGACTATGCCAAAGCCTTTGACTGTGTGGATCACAATAAACTGTGGAAAATTCTGAAAGAGATGGGAATACCAGACCACCTGACCTGCCTCTTGAGAAATCTGTATGCAGGTCAGGAAGCAACAGTTCGAACTGGACATGGAACAACAGACTGGTTCCAAATAGGAAAATCAGTACGTCAAGGCTATATATTGTCACCCAGCTTATTTAACTTATACTCAGAGTACATCATGAGAAACGCTGGACTGGAAGAAACACAAGCTGGAATCAAGATTGCCAGGAGAAATATCAATAACCNAAACACAAGCTGGAATCAAGATTGCCAGGAGAAATATCAATAACCTCAGATATGCAGATGACACCACCCTTATGGCAGAAAGTGAAGAGGAACTAAAAAGCCTCTTGATGAAAGTGAAAGAGGAGAGTGAAGTTATGACCAACCGAGATAGCACATTGAAAAGCAGAGACTTTACTTTGCCAACTAAGGTCCATCTAGTCAAGGCTATGGTGTTTCCAGTGGTCATGTATGGATGTGAGAGTTGGACTGTGAAGAAAGCTTAGCGCCGAAGAATTGATGCTTTGAACTGTGGTGTTGGAGAAGACTCTTGAGAGTCCCTTGGACTGCAGGGAGATCCAACCAGTCCATCCTAAAGGAGATCAGTCCTGGGTGTTCATTGGAAGGAATGATGCTAAAGCTGAAACTCCAGTACTTTGGACACCTCATGAGAAGAGCTGACTCACTGGAAAAGACTCTGATGCTGGGAGGGATTGGGGGCAGGAGGAGAAGGGGACGACTGAGGATGAGATGGCTGGATGGCATCACTGACTCAATGGATGTGAGTCTGAGTGAACTCCGGGAGATGGTGATGGACAGGGAGGCCTGGCGTGCAGCGATTCATGGGGTCGCAAAGAGTCGGACACGACTGAGCGACTGAAATGAACTGAACTGATAGTTACAATGTCCTGTTAGTTTCTAGTGTACCTCAAAGTAAATCAGCTGCTGCTGCTAAGTCGCTTCAGTCATGTCCGACTCTGTGGGACCCCACAGATGGCAGCCCATTGGGCTCCGCCATCCCTGGGATTCTCTAAGCAAGAACACTGGAGTGGGTTGCCATTTCCTTCTCCAATGCATGAAAGTGAAAAGTACATATAAATATATTCCCTTTTTTAAGAAAAATTTTCTTCCCATTTAGTTCAACACAGAACACTGAGTCCCCTGAGCTTTAAAAGCAGCAACTTAAATTGATGGAAGTAACAATGCTTCTGTTTGTCACACCATTTCCATATATCTTCATACATTAATTAGCATTCTTTGTAAGCTTTGGTGAGTCCTTTAATTTTTCTATACTCCATTTCTTTTGTACAAAAGAGAGACCACTCTGACACACAAAACATGTGATTGTTTTCCCTTCAAGATCTCTTGGAGAGAAATTTTATAATCACTTTCAATAAAAATTTCATTGTTTTAATCACCCTTATGCAAGGTATATATATTTTCATCTTTGCATCTAGTATTTAAAAAATCTGTGTAATAGGTTAAACTGTTTTCCTTTAACTCTGAGCTTTAAGGGTCTAGGAAAGGTCTAGGAAATAGCAGCAGAATCCTCTTGAAATTACTCTTCAAGTTCTAGCAGACAGTTATGCTTTCCTTCAGGTGAAATGCTTCTGCTTGCTGACATTTATATGAAGTAGCTCTCTGTTGTTTCAGTAGATACTAAATAATTCATTCAAGTGGTGCCTCTGGTTCTGAAAAAAATGTTTCTTTAATACAACCCCTGCTTTTCCTCAGGAGAAGTTACCATATTTGAAAAAAAGTCAAAAAGGGGGTATAATAAAAAAAAGCTGAGGCGGTATTTGTCCTCAAATTTAGGTGTATGCAATCATAAATCATTTTACTTTCTCATTCTGCAACCTCACTTAGAGATGTTTTTCTCATTAATGAGGGAACTCACTTAAATTGCTATACATGTTACTTGGAACTTTTGTAAATTAGTTAGTTAACTTTAACATTGACATAGACTTCCTTAGGTCTAAGTACTGCTTCTGACTCTGACAATTGAGTGACCTTCAATAAATCTTTTCATATTTAGTGGCCTGTGTTTTCATAGCTTCAGTAAAGTATTAACTGTGAAGCTATGTGTGTACGTGTCTTTGAGAGTGGTCTTGCACGCAAAAAATTGCTAACTAGAAATTAATTTTGGCTTAAGAAATTCACCTTCAGTTACTAAAGTTCTAAACAAAAAACTAATTCTTAAACTTAGTTTGGACAAAATTTTTTATTAAAAACTTAAAAAAATTGAAACATATTTGATTTATAATGTGTTAGTTTCAGGTATACAGCAAAGCTATTTAGTTATACATATGTATATATACTTTTTCAGATTCTTTTCCATTATAGGTTAAAATATGAAATATAGTTCTTTGTGCTGTACAGTAGGTCCTTATTGTTTATCTATTTTACATATAGTAGTATGTATCTGTTAGTCCAAAACTCCTAAAGCATCTTTATCCCTCCCTCTCTTCTCTTTCTCCTTTGGAAACCATAAACTTGTTCTGTGTCTGTGATAGGAATATATGTTATTTCAACCAATGTTGGGAGTACCTCCAATATAATTTGGGGGGTAACCTTCCCACTTTCTGGAGATAATGCAGATTCAAGGACAAAGACTGGATTCTCTACAATTTCTAGATGCAAGTTGTCACATATGTGCATTCAAGTTGCAGATTAATTACCTAATTCTTCTGTCTACCCATAGGTTCATATATATTGCTCCCATGATTTGAGGTTTTTTTTTTTCAAACCTTAAAATATATGAATGTACTTTCCAGAAAACTTATAGACATTTGCCCTTGTTGAAATCTTTATTATTGCTTCTTGAATCACACTGATTTATAGGTTTTATAATAATAAATGATTAAATTTTAGATACCTTTAATTGTTCCAAATGATTATTTCATTATAACTTTGGAAGTCATCCAAATGACATAAATGAAAAAAATTTAGCAATGTTTTCAATATTAATACTCAACTCACTTAAAAATTGATTGTGCTTGTACTATGCAAAAGACCATTTCCAGGAATTTGGAAAAATAAACAGTTCATCATGAACTGGCCTTTTAGAGAGCTAAAATTAAAGAGAAAATAAACATTTTAAAGTAGAATTCAAGTACAATGAAATACCAGGTGTTTCCACAGATACAGAAATACTAATGGAGTGTTTTGAAACGAGCATTTTATATAATTGACTAGGAAAAACTAGACTGGCATCTTAGAGATAGAAATTTATGGTTGAGTTTTGAAGAACTGACAGATAAGAGGGCGAGAGGTGGATGTTATGAAAAACTTTAAAGTAGAAGATATTTAACAAAGTCAAAAATTTTGAAGATCACTAGATGTATTATGGGAATAACTGTATAGAGAAGACAGGATGAGAGTGAAGTAATATTAATGAAGCATGTATATCCTTCCACTGAAAATAACTTTGAATGCCAGAAAAGAGTCAGAACTTCATTCTATACTCATAAGGAACATAACTCTAATAATCATGCACTGGGTAGATTTGAGAGTATTATGTAATAAAAAACTAAGAGCTTAGAAAAGAAGACAGTGGTGAAAAGTATACAGTGAGGGAGCTAGTCATATAGAACTTGCACCTGACTGGTGATTTTGCAAGGTGTTAACTGGTGAAAGAAAAGAGAGATCTGATTATTAAGATTCAAAAAAGTATGAACATGTACATCAACTTGTGCATGCTCTTTCACTCAGTTGGGTCCCACTCTTTGTGACCTCATAGACTGAACCTGCCAGGGGCCTCTGTCCATGGGATTGTTGTTGTTCAGTTGCCCAGTCATGTCTGACTCTTTGCAACCCCATGGACTGTGCATGCCAGGCCCCTCTGTTCCTCACCATTTCCCCAGTTTGCTCAAGTTCATGTCCATTGCATCGGTGATGTCATCCAGCCATCTCATCCTCTGATGCCTTCTTCTCTTTCTGCCTTCAATCTTTCCCAGCATCAGGGACTTTTCCAGTGAGTCAGCTGCTCACATCAAATGATCAAAATACTGGAGTTTCAACTTCAGCATCAGTCCTTCCAATGAGTATTCAGGGTTGATTTCCCTTAAGATAGATTGGTTTGATCTCCTTGCTGTCCAAGGCATTATCAGGAGTCTTCTCCAGCACCATAATTTGAAGGCATCAGTTCTCCAGCCCTCTGCCTTCTTGATGGTCCAGGTCTCACAACTGTACATCACCACTGGGAAGACCATAGCATTGACTCTATGGACCTTTGTTGGCAGAGTAATGTCTTTGGTTTTCAACACACTGTCTAGGTTTGTCATAGCTTTCCTGCAAAGAAGCAAACATCTTCTGATTTCATGACTGCAATCACCATCCACAGTGATTTTAGAGCCCAAGAAGAAGTCTGTCATTATTTCCCACTTTTCCCCTTCTATTTGCCAAGTAATGGGGCTGGATGCCATGATCTTAGTTAATATTTAGCTTTAAGCTGGCTCTTTCACTCTCCTCTTTCACCCTCATCAAGAGGCTCTTTAGTTCCTCTTCACTTTCTGCCATTAGAGTGGTATTGTCCGCATATCTGAGGTTGTGGACGTTTCTCCTGCCTATCTTGATTCCAGCTTGTAACTCATCCAGTCTGGCATTTCTCGTGATGTGCTCAGCATATAGATTAAACAAACAGGGTGACAGCAGACAGCCCTGTTGTACACCTTTCTCAATCTTGAACCAATCAGTTGTTCCATAGAGGGTCCTAACTGTTGCTTCTGTGACCTGCATACAGGTTTCTCAGGAGACAGGTAAGATGGTCTGGTATTCCCAACTCTTTAAGAGGTTTCCACAGTTTGTTATGATCTACACAGTCAAAGGGTTTTACTTTTACTCAATGGAACAGAGATAGATGGTTTTTTGGAATTCCCTAGCTTTCTCTATGATTCAGTGAATGTTGGCAATTTGATCTTTGGTTCCTCTTCTTTTTCTAAATCCAACTTGGACATCTGGAAATTCTGTTTGCATAATGCTGAAGTCTAACATGCAAGATTTTAAGCATGACCTTACTAGCACGGGAGATGAGTGCCAATGTCCAATGGTTAGCACATTCTTTAGTAGTACCCTTCTTGGGGACTGGGATGCAAATTGACCTTTTCCAGTCCTGTGGCCACTTCTGGGTCTTCCAGATTTGCTGACATATTGAATGCATCACCTTGATAGCATCATCCTTTAGGATTTCGAATAGTTCTATTGGAATTCCATTGCATCCACTAGCTTTATTAATAGTGGTACTTCCCAGCAGTCCATGGGGATATCCCAGCAATAACACTGGAGTGGGCAACAATTCCCTTCTCCAGGGTATCTTCCCAATCCAGGGATCAAACACAGGTCTCCTGCATTGCAGGCAGATTCTTTAACATCTGAGCCACCAGGAAGGCTGTACATCAACTCTACCTCAAGATAAACAAGCGGAGGAAGGAAAAAGAGAAGGATGAGCAGAGCAGGAGGAGTCAGGGAGAGAGTCTGTGAAAAAGCAACCAGATTTGAAGAAAGATAACCATGATTCAGAAAATCCAAGAGAAAAGGGAAATATGGGTGGTGACTAAATGTATCTGATGCTGTAGAGGTGAGATAATACTTTTAGGAAGGTATGATCAGAGCTCAACTTCATGAGCAGAAAAGAGAAGATAAATAGAATCAGCAGAAGCTACAAAAGCCTCGTCAGTAAGTTTGGTTTTAAAGGAAAATGAAAGGGAATGCATAAGAATTTGAGCAGGGTCAGTTCAGTTCAGTTCAGTTCAGTCGCTCAGTTGTGTCCGACTCTTTGCGACCCCATGAATCGCAGCACGCCAGGCCTCCCTGTTCATTATCATCTCTCGGAGTTCACTCAGACTCACGTCCATCGAGTCCGTGATGCCATCCAGCCATCTCATCCTCGGTCGTCCCCTTCTCCTCCTGCCCCCAATCCCTCCCAGCATCAGAGTCTTTTCCAATGAGTCAACTCTTCGCATGAGGTGGCCAAAGTACTGGAGTTTCAGCTTTAGCATCATTCCTTCCAAAGAAATCCCAGGGTTGATCTCCTTCAGAATGGACCGGTTGGATCTCCCTGCAGTCCAAGGGACTCTCAAGAGTCTTCTCCAACACCACAGTTCAAAACCATCAATTCTTTGGCGCTCAGCCTTCTTCACAGTCCAACTCTCACATTCATACATGACCACAGGAAAAACCATAGCCTTGACTAGACGGACCTTAGTCGGCAAAGTAATGTCTCTGCTTTTAGTAACTGGGTGAAAATGGGGAAAGTGAGGATATTAGGAGGTAATACCCAAGAACCCAATGAAAAGGGAATGATTGAACACAAAGAGGGAAATACAAACACATCTAGGAGTTGACAAGGCAGAATAAACATCTAGATAGAGGCTGTGTTAGAGTGGAGATGGAGATGGAGGAAGAGTCTGAGGCAGGACATCTAATGTCTCCTGAGCCTGGAGGAGAAGAATAAAGGGTTGATTCAGATTTCCAGGGTTTTGAGGTAAACGGAAGAAGAAAAATTTAGAGAATTATTAGTTGTGCTCAGTGCTGTGAATGATTAGTCAGAAATGATTAGTTAGCAGGGCATAGGTGGGGATCCTTTTCTTTCCATGCCTTCAGTAATAACTTTTCTGTTTCAACATATTTGAGAAGTAAAATGAAATGCAATGCTACATTTTATAGTTGCTTATCACCATTGATTTTTATGGCACTTCTGGTAGGAAATAATCAGGCAGATACATCCTAATGCTTAATATTGAATTCATTTTAATACTCAAATGTTATTGTATCCATTTTAAGCAATTTTATTTTGTATTTTGAGATTTCATTATATGTTGGTAGAAATAGTGAAATTTGTTAAAATGACTTTGAAGTTTAAGTATCTATGTGTTAATAATTATAGAAATCAACTCATCAATAGCAAAACTGAGAAAATCACAAATAGTCTTTTCACAAAAGATATAACGCAAATGAAAATTCAGCCTCAGTGGTTAGAAATATGAAAAGTAATTACATTTTTGATCTACTGGCAGAGATATTTTTTAAAAAGTGACAGTGCTCAGTTTTGGTGAGAATGGAGTGTAAAATAGTATCTCCTGGGACAGGGCATTAACAAAGCTCCAGGACCTTTTGTATGTAAGTTCATCTGACTTGAGTTTGAAAGTTCTACGTGTCCTTTTTATCTTACCTGAAAATAGAATAATATGTACAATAGACATTTTGAATAATGGTAGCATTTTACTACCTATATTATTTTACTTATTGTTATTACTAATATCCTTAGTAACGATTTTATGGAGTAAGTTTTTCCATCGCTAGATACACAATTAAGGAAAATTCAGATGTGAAACACAAAGGGAAGCAACTTTTTCCCGCAAGCTTTACTCCAACCTGAAAATTGACATATAATGTTCAAACATATTTATATCCTATGACTGAAGTAACTGAATCAAATCCATTTGAAGATATTTAAAGGAAACTTTAGGCTTGAGCTTCAGTTTCTGTTCAGTCTTTACAGTCTTGAGAAGGTTGTTGGTGGTGGAAGTTTAGCCTCTAAGTCGTGTCTGACTCTTGCGACCCCATGGACTGTAGCTTGCCAGGCCCCTCTGTCCCTGAGATTTTCCAGGCAAGCATACTGAGTGGGTTGCTATTCCCTTCTCCAGGGGATCTTCCCGACCCACGAATCAAACTTGGGTGTCCTGCATTGCAGGCAGATTCTTTACTGATTGAGCTACGAGGGAAGCCTTCTCAAGAAGATTAGGTCATAGGAATGCAAAACACCCTTTAGAAAAATCTTTGAAATTTTCTCATGAATGCAAGGACTTTTAATTATTTTATCTCTACCATGATGATAGACAGAATGGTGGAATTTTTATACTACTGGCACAAAGGAAGGAACTAAGAAAGTAAAAATCAGCTTTACTATTGAGCTAGAGTAATACATATAGATGAAGCCAGCTGCAAAGTTAGTATGAGACAATTTCCCCCCAAAATATGCTACAGATATTGTATCATAGCCACTTCTTTAACTGCCATTACTCTTATTCACTGAGAATTATAGTTCTCCAAAATCTTAAGCTGCTAGAAACTTTGCTGTTTGAAATGATATCAATATGAGAAACACATTTCATTCTTGCCCGGAGTCTCTAAGTCATTTTGATGTTGAGAAACAGCTTTGACGTACAACTCAAATGCATAGCTTCTTCAGATAGGGAGTTTCTGGATACAATATGCTACATTTACGTTGACTTCGTATTTCATAAGAAATAGGGCCATGGATCCACTTTCTTTGATAATTTTTGTATTTTGGGTTATTTTTCCATTCATCAAATTTGTTGAATTGTTGGAATTGTACATAACATTATCATGCTATCCTTTTTACATCAGTAGGATTTATATTGAGGTTTTATCTTTCTAATTTATTGATTTCTATGCTTATCTTTACTATTTTCTTCTTTCTAACTTGGGTTTAATTTGCTCTTTACTTATTAGTTTCTTAAGGTGGTTATGTAGATCTTTGACTTGTGAGCATTATTCATTTTTTAATATAAACATTGAATATTACAAATATAACTCTGAAGACTGCTTTGGCTTCATTCCAAAAATTTTGCATTTTTATACTTATGTTTTTGTGTTTGTATTTTTATACATTTTATGACTTCAATTCTTTTATATAGTTTTATGTTATGGCTCAAAGTATGGTCAATACTGCTGACTGTTCATGTGTACTTTAAAAGAAAATTTACTGTGTTTTGCTTGGTAAATATGCTTTACTGGTATGTTCTGTAAATATCAGTAAGAATAAGTTGGTTAACGTAGTGTTGTTTAGTTATCCCATATCCTGATTTTCTGTCTACTACTATCAGTCATAGAGAGACATGTTGAAATCTTCAACTATAAGTTTTTATTCATTGCAGTCTATCCATTTTTTGCTTCATGTATTTTGAAGCTCTGATACTGACTGCATACACATTTAATATTTCCATGTCTTCTTAATGAATTCACTCTGTAATCATTAGCTAATTTCCTTAATTATCCCTGTTAATATTCTTTGCTTTCAAATCTATTTTGTTCAATACCAAAATAATAATTTCAACTTCCTTTTATTTAGTGTTGGTCTGGTACATCTTTTTCCATCAATTTTTCTTTCATTCACTTTATAGTTAAAATAAGTTACTTATATATTACTACACAATTCACTGTTTTGATTTTTGCTTCAAGATGTCAGTTATCTTTTAAATAATTTAAACATCAAAAAATATTTACACCTACTAACATATTTATAGTATCCTGTATTTTCCATTTCCTTAGATAAATCCAAATTTTCATTTAATATCCCTTTTCTTCTGCCTTAAACAGTTTTAAGATATATTGCAGTGCAAGTCTTCTGGAAACAAATATTTTCAGCTTACATTATTTTTTGCCTGAAAAAATTATTTTTTCATGCTCATTTTGAAAGATTTTTTTTTCTGAATATAAAACTCTGAGTAAACATGTTTATTAAAATTTAGCACATTAAAGGTAGCATTTATTTCCTTTTAGTTTGAATTGTTTCTAATGAGAAACCTGTAATCATGCTTATCTTTGTTCTATGTAGTATCTTTTCCCTGTCTACTTTGAGGAGTTTTTTTCTTCAACTTTGGTTTTTAGCAAGCTGATTATGGGGAGCCTTGGTGGCTCAGGTGGTAAAGTGTCTGTCTACAATGCGGGTTCGATCCCTGGATCAAGAAGATTCCCCTGGAGAAGGAAATGGCAATCCACTCCAATACTATTGCCTGGAAAATCCCATGGACAGAGGAGCCTGGTAGGCTACAGTCCATGGGGTCGCAAAAAGTCGGACACAACTGAGTGATTTTGCTTGTTATATTTTGAGTTTATCCTGCTTTGGAATCTGTAGGCTTCTAATTTTCACACTTTAGGTATTTGGGGCTTTAATTTCTTCATTTTTATCTGCCTTCCATTCCTCCAGGACTCAAACTGTTCATATGCTGACTGCTTGATATTGTCCATTTAGTCTGTTGTTTTCTTGTTTCAGTCTTTTTCCTTCCCATATTTCATTTTGTATGGTTTCTTTTTTTTTTTTAATTAAATCCTGTATGTGATACAGCAAAAGAGACACAGATGTATAGAACAGCATTCTGTACAGTTTCTATTTCTACTGCTCCATTGATTTTTTCCCCCATATCTTTCAATCTGTTATTAAACTCATCCAATGTATTGTCATCTCAAATACTGAATATTTTAACTTGTATATCTTACATTTCAGTTCAGTTCATTTGCTCAGTCATGTCCATCTCTTTGTGACCCCATGGACTGCAGCACGCCAGGCTTCCCTGTCCATCACCAACTCCCAGAGCTTACTCAAACTCATGTTCATCGAGTCAGTGTTGCCATCCAACCATTTCATCCTCTGTCGTCCCTTCTCCTCCCGCCTTGAGTCTTTCCCAGCATTCTCTTCATTCAGTTCAGTTCAGTCATTCAGTCGTGTCCAACTCTTTGCGACCCCATGAATTGCAGCACGCCAGGCCTCCCTGTCCATCACCAACTCCTGGAGTTCACTCAATCTCACGTCCGTGGTATGGTTGGTCATTTCTATACTACATTCTTAAACATGTGAAGAATATATGTATTGTTTTGATATCCTTACCTGCCAATACTATCACCTCAGTCATTTGTGTCTGTTTCTATTGCCTGACTTGTTTTCTGGTTATGAATTATTGTTACTATTTTCTGCTTCCTTGCATGTTTCAAAATAATTGATGAGATCCAAGGCACTGGAACTTTTGGGCTGTGTGTTAGAGCTTTTGTTATGTTGGATATTGTTCTGGTATTGAGTTACTTGGGTCAGTGTCAGTTGTGGTTTGCTCTGAGGACTTCATTCTTGGCCTGTGATATCATTAAACCACACTATAAAGAAATAGCCTGTGAACTTAATCTGATAGCATGTCTTGTGAAGCTTCACTATTCTGGCTTGTAAAAACAAACTATTCCCGGCTTTGTGTGAGCTTTGGGAATTTTTATGTCTCCTCATTTTGATTATTGTTTCTCAGATTATATAGTTTCCACTTAGGAATGTGCAGGTTTGTATTCAGCTAAAGATGTGAGGGGACTGAAGATTTCCAGAGCACTCTCTATGCAACCAGCTCCCTTTCCTTTGGTGCTCTGTACCATATATTCTAAACAATTTGATCTCTCAAAATCTAATCCTTGTCCCCTCTGCTCAATGAGACCTCAGGCTCAATGGTACTTTCCTCCTCTCTTTGCTGAAGATTGGAAAATAGCTCTGGGCAATAAACTGGTGTAATTTTAGGTCCTTTTCTTTCTCCCAAGGAGCACAGTCCTTAACTGCTTGTTGTCTAATGTTTGAAAATCTTTTTTAAAATATATTTGTCTAGTTGTCTAATGTAGGACTATAAATCCAATTCTGTTCCTCCAACTTGGCTGGAAGCAAAAGTCCTCTAACATTCATTTCAATTCAGCTACCTAACTTTCATTTTTCTTTAATCCTTCTTACGTCATCATTTGCCGTTTTCTCTGATAGGTAATTCATAGTCTATTCAATTCTTAGAGTTTCTTCTTATTTTTAATTAAAGCCAAGTCTTTTTTGCTTTCTAGGATCTAGGCTGTACGTTCTGCAAGATATAGTATCAGGGCGGAACAATTATTAATTTTGAAAAATAATGAAAATTCTCAACAACTCAAGTATAAACCATTATCAGAGTCTCTGCCAAAGACTGACATCATAGTTCTATATATGTTCTTACTGAGGTTAAGCAATTAAAAATAAATCAAGGAGAATTTTTCCATGCCTGAGTATATTTAAAGGAAAAACAGTGTCTCTGCTTTTTATATTCATGCCTTACTTAGTGCTTACTTAGTGCTTACTTAGTGCTATGTGCCACTCTTGATGCACAGAGTTGACCTTTTAAAAATAATCAAGCATCAACTCACATTTTATCAGTGGTTCTTATTCTGGATATGTTCCATGGATACATTTTGGGGCTACTTGAAACCTTAAAAATTGATGGAATATTTTGTGTATGATTATTGATTCTATATTCCTCTCTAGTGGTACAGGACCCAGTGATACAGAAAAGTTTTAAGAATTGCAAATGACATTATAGATTATAACCTAGCTATTTCTTATGCATATATTTCTGATTGGAAGGAATCACTAATTTTTAAAATTAATTTATTGATTTTATTTTATCTTTTCCTTCACTGCTTGATTTTTAAAAAATTCTATATATTTAGAATTTGTAATTACAAAGAAATGATTTGCAGCTTTTAAAAAGGGCCTGTTAATCTTATTCAAGGCTCCAGAGATAATGTCAATTTTTCTTAAACTTCCATTAGAATGTGACCCCTGCTATTATTTTAAAGAATGATGGGGAATAATGCCTGGCAAGAAATAACTAGAATTTATAGTTTCACTAGGATTTCCAAGCCTTATCAGAAGATTCTGTTACTTCTCTGAAATCTCAGTATTATTTAGGGGGAGGAAGCTAGGAATTAAAGAAAAATAATACCTCTAGCCTACAATATGCTTTTCCTCTAGTAATAACAATGCAATGGTCATATTTGTTAATGTGAAGGACATATGGATTCAAAGGAAATAATAATCTGTTAAGTGAAAAATGGTGGTAGTGAAGAATATTAAATCTCTTTTGGCCATGTTTCACAGAACACATCTTTGTACTAAAAATATCTTTTTTAAAAGCTTTTTTCTTCTCAAGTTGACACAGAGGAGTTTGGTCTTTTTTTACTGTATTGCTAAAATTAAAATATGGATGTTTTGTATATTTTAACACATTTATTGAGGCATAACTTGATTTACTTACCATAAAATTCATGCATTTTAATTGACGGTTTACTGATTTTTAGTAACTTTATAGAGTTGTGTAATCATTATTACATTCTAATTTTAGAACACTTCCATCATCCCCCAACTTCTCTCACACCAGTTTGCAGTTAAATCTTCTCTTATCTCCAGTTTCAGGTAAACACTAATCTGGTTTCTATCTCTAGATTTGCCTTTTCTAGGAAAAAGGCATTTCATAAAGATGAAAACATAAAATATGTAATCATCTACATTTGAATTCTTTCATTAAGTATTGCAGTTTTGAGCTTCACCCATATGGTAGTGTAATTGAAAGTCTTTTCCTTTTATTGCTCTAGGCTGAATTCTAAATCAATGTTAAAGTTAATAGTTGCATTAGTAGGATATTGTTGTCAATTTATTTTCAAAATACTATATGTGTATTTGTTGCGACCCCTTGGATTGCAGCACGCCAGACACCCCTGTTATTCTCTCTCTCCCAAGGTTTGCTCAAATTCATATTGAGTCTATGAAATGTTTTAGGAAATACCTTTAAAAATATTTAAGGGGATTTTGAATTACAAGAGTCATGCTTAACAATTAAAGGGAATTACAGGTAACAAATGCTCATATAATACCTTCTGCTTTAAACAATGGGATTATATAGATATTTAAAACATACCTATTTCCCTGAAGTTGACTCTATAGAAAAACTCATGTTCCTTCTCATGCCATTAAAAAATTCATTTATTACTTGCTGTGTAATAAAACTCTTTATAGTAATAGATTAAAGCAGGGTTCACAAATTATAGACTATGGGCTAAATCTGGTGTGCAACCTGTTATTGTATGACCTATGAACCAAGAACCATCTTTATACTTAATTGCTTACTAAAAAAAAACAAAACTATATCACTTCTATATAAAAAGCTATATTACTTCTCATAGTTCAGAGAGGTGATTCTTGCTTTGAGTCTTTCACATGTAACAGTCAGCTCTTGACTCAGGCTACATGCTCGACCTTCATTCAGATGATGCTTGCTGTCTTGTACGTCATATTTTCATAACATAGTATCTGGATTCTTAAATGGAGCATCCCTTGCTAAACATTCTAAGAGATCTATGCAGAAACTGCAAAGTATTTTTGGAAGTCATGGAGTGTAATTTCTGCTGCCCTCTATTGAATATATAATACCAGTTAAAATCCAGTGTAGGAGGTATGTATCACTTTGGGCAGGGAATGAACTGGAAACTATGATTTACTGGGGGGACCACTTCCTCAGAGGCTAACTTTCACAGTGCCTCCCTCTGAATCCCAATGATTCTTTTCCTTCCGAAGTGCAAAATACACTCAGCCCTTCCCAAGACTCTCAAAGTTTTATGTTATTAGATGATCAGGACCAGATTTAAGGTCCAGAATCTAAATCAGGTCCTAGTATGAATGAGACTGGTCAAGAAAGATGCTTCTTAATCTGAAGGTCTGTAAATCAAAGAGACAAATTATCTACTTCCCACATAACCAACATAGAATAAGGGGACATGATTAATGCCGTAGGCATATCTGACTAAAACAGGAAATAGAAGGCACATAGAAGTTATTGTTCTACAGCAATTCTGAAATCCAGCTGGGCTCAGGTGATAATTCACCTTGCTTTGACTGTAGGAAACATATGGTGATGAAGGCCCAGTTTTGCACCCTGGGGTTTCTCTACTTCTGGTTTTGGCTGGAATGGGCTTTATGCTCTGGGCTGTTGGCTTCAAGCTGATCATTCTTTCTTTTTCATAAGATGTGCCACAGGCTCTCAGCTGAGAGTTGACAAAAATTTGAAGGGCCTGAGACATCTTTTCATTTTGACTGTCCCTTTCAGTAAAAACTGATACAAATATTTTAATAGTTTGGTTTTTAAGTATCATTGTATTATGTACATTTATAAGTTGGCTTCATTAGATAGACTCACATCTATATTTCTTGTGGAGATAGTTTCTTCTCTATTCTGGACTGCCCTTGTGATTTTTAAGAGTCCTTTTCTACTAAGGTGAGGTGAGGTGAAGTCGCTCAGTCGTGTCCGACTCTTTGCGACCCCGTGGACTGTAACCTCCTAGGCTTCTCCACCCATGGGATTCTCCAGGCAAGAATACTGGAGTGGATTGCCATTTCCTTCTCCAGGGGATCTTCCTGACCCAGGGATCGAACCCAGGTCTCCCGCATCAGAGGCAGATGCTTTAACCTCTGAGCCACCAGGGAAGCCCTAGAGGGTATAAAACACAAGTCTCTCAAATTCATAGCCAATCTTTTTTCCCAGGCAAGAAAAATCTGAGAAGCATACCTAAAGATCTTTGGAAAACATTTTAGCTAGCCGAGAGGGTCTAGAAGGCATGTCCTTATTATTCTTAGTAATCCTATTTTTTTCTAGTTGTGAAGGCCTACAAGAACTGCCTTAAATCTTTCTGAAGTTTCAGCAAAGGGTCTTTCAGATGCTCTCTTAGTCTCAAATTTATCCCGAGGCCACATTTTACAAAAAGAACTCTGAATTTGATCTTTGCCCAAATGCCATTTCTTACTTTGAGAAACTTCTGCTGTCTAGAAAGACTAGGTTGGAGAAACGGTTTTGTATTTTAAGCAAGCAAGTCCCTGTTTTTTATACCTCTTATAAATCCCGATAAAAAATTAAAAAGTGCCTTCTGAAGTTCCATTTTCTCTATTTTTTCAGATTGTAGGAGAGCAAAATTTTCCATTGCAAAACATGTCTCTGTGGTGTATGGATTATTTTAAGCTGAAAACAATCAAAGCCCAAAGGACTCAGGAAGAATCTTTGACTTTCCCCCAACCATCTAAACGAATTTAGATAGGGGACCTATTCTAGGAAGGGAGCTATCACCATAGATAAATATTAATAAAATATGAACGAGGTGTGACAGACAGGAAGGAGGCCAGAAAAATCTGCTTAATATTTCTTTCTGTGTCTCACTGTCTCTGTATGGCCTAGCAAACATTTCTTTACCAAATATTTGTTTCTCCATTTTTGTTAAATACCCCTCTCTGAAGCCCCAGATCACTACCTTCAACATCCTCTTTTGTTTTTAGCTCAAGATGATATTTAAGGTGAGGGCTTTGGTTATTTTGGTGAGTTACTCAGTTTTCCTAAGTCTCTCTCCAGTACAGCTGACCCTTGAACAACACAGATTTGAATTGTACAGGTCCATTTACATACAAATTCTTTTCAGTAAAGAATACTACAGTGGATGTTTGAATCCATGGATGTAGGACCATGGATATGAAGGAACTGCATATAAAGGAACTATACACAGAGGGCCAGCTATTAATTATATGTGGATTTTTGATTTTGTGGAAATTTGGCATCCCTAATCCCTGCATTGTTCAAGGGTCAATTGTATACATGTTATTAAACTTTTGTTTGATTTCACCTGCTACTCTCTCTCTCTTCCATGTCGATTTAATTTTAGACTAGTCAGAAGAGCTTAAAAGGGTAGAGAAAAATTTATTCCTCCAACTATTGTATTAAAATAAACAAGTTGACACTGTGATATTATGCCAGGAAAATACAAAACAAACAAACAAACAAAACCTCCTGAGCTATATCAAATATCTCATTAGGTAAATTTTGATACCCAAAACAGTAACGTTGTTCAGTTGCCAAGTCATGTCTGACCCTTTGCGACCCCATGGACTGCAGCATGCCAGACCTCCCTGTCCTTCATGATCTCTGAGACTTGGCCCAATTTCATGCCCACTTAATTGGTGATGCTATCCAACCATCTCATCCTCTGTCACCTTATTCTCTTTCTGCCTTCAATCTTTCCCAGTGGCAGGGTCTTTTCCAATGAGTAGGCTGTTTGCATCAGGTGGTCAAAGTATTGGAGCTTCAGCATCAGTCCTTCCAAAGAGTATTCAGAGTTGACTTCCTTTAGCATTGACTGGTTTGATCTCCTTGCTATCTAAGAGACTGTCAAGAGTCTTCTCCAGCACTACAGTCTGAAAGCATCAATTCCTTAGCACCCTGCCTTCTTTACTTTCCAGCTCTCACATCCGTACATGACAACTGGAAAGACCATAACCTTGAATATATAGACCTTTGTTGGCAAAGTGATATCTTTCCTTTTTATACACTTCCTAGGTTTGTCATAGCTTTCTTGCCAAGAAGCAGTCACCTAATTTCATGGCTGCAGTCACCATCTGCAGTGATTTTAGAGCCCAAGAGAAAATCTGTCACTGCTTCCACCTTTCCTTCTTCTATTTGTCATGAAGTGATGGGACTGGATGCCATTATCTTAGTTTTTTAATATTGAGTTGTAAGCCAGCTTTTTCACTCTCCTCTTTCACCCTCATCAAGAGACTCTTTAGTTCCTCTTTTCTTTCTGCCACTAGAGTGGTATTATCTGCAGAAATAGAACAGTCTACCCAGAGCGTAGGTAATGAAGGAGTACGCTGTAGAGAACTTAAAAATGATAATGAAACTAACTAAAAGTTATTCTTTATTTAATCACCACTGAGCAGCAATTATAAACAATATCACTGAGGAAGTGCTCCTCTGATAAGACTTTCTACTCCAGTACTCTAATGATTATATTATATGGCAAAAGGGAGTTATAGATATAATAGGTTGAATTATTCAAAGAAGTAATGTCCTTTGTGGGGCTGACCTAATCACATGGGCTCCTAAAAGAGGAAAAGTGTATCTGTAAATTGGACAGAAGTCAGAAAGATGAAATTCTGCTCACCTTGAAAAAATGGACTTCTGCTGTGAACTTCCTATGAGGGTCACATGATTTAAGCTTGGCCATACTCTGAACAGAGAGCCAGACATACAGATATTGTAAGACAAGAAGTGGGTGCTGTTTCAAGGCACTAAATTTATTATAATTTAGTGCATGTCAATAGAAAAATAATACATTTGGTTTACATTTTGTTATGCTGTGGTTTTGTATGGGATGGGGGTTAAAAATGTGGAATGACAGTAAGCTATAAAACTTATCATGATATCACATAAACAGCTAACAATGATTTAAGTGCTAAATGTTTCTAAAGGAGAACAAAAGTACTCTAAGGGATAAATATACATCCTTTGAAAATACAGATGATAAAGCAATTGCCTGTTTTTGAAGGTTTTGTGGCAAGATGCATTTGAACGAGGCTTTAAAGGATGAGTAATATTTTGGGCTCCAAAATCACTGCAGATGGTGATTGCAGCCATGAAGTTAAAAGACACTTACTCCTTAGAAAGAAGGTTATGACCAACCTAGATAGCATATTAAAAAGCAGAGACATTATTTGCCAACAAAGGTCCATCTAGTCAAAGCTATGGTTTTTCCAGTGGTCATGGATGGATGTGAGAGTTGGACTGTGAAGAAAGCTGAGCGCCGGAGAATTGATGCTTTTGAACTGTGGTGTTGGAGAAGACTCTTGAGAGTCCCTTGGACTGCAAGGAGATCCAGCCAGTCCATCCTAAAGGAGATCAGTCCTGGGTGTTCATTGGAAGGACTGATGCTAAAGCTGAAACTCCAATACTTTGGTCACCTCATGCAAAAAGTTGACTCATTTGAAAAGACCCTGATGCTGGGAGGGATTGGGGGGCAGGAGAAGAAGGGGTCAACAGAGGATGTGATGGCTGGATGGCATCACCAACTCGATGGACATGAGTTTGAGTGAACTCCAGAAGTTGGTGATGGACAGGGAGGCCTGGCGTGCTGCGATTTATGGGCTCGCAGAGTTGGACACGACTGAGCAACTGAACTGAATAGTTGGTCATGCTGACAAAAGAGGACAGGACATTCTAGGATGAACAGCGTGGGTTGTTTGATCCCCAGAGCAAAAGTTAAAGAGTGGAAGTGATGGAATTCCAGTTGAGCTGTTTCAAATCCTGAAGGATGATGCTGTGAACGTGCTATAGTCAATATGCCAGCAAATTTGGAAAACTCAGCAGTGGCCACAGGACTGGAAAAGGTCAGTTTTCATCCCAATCCCAAAGAAAGGGAATGCCTAAGAATGCTCAAACTACTGCACAATTGCACTCATCTCACACGCTAGTAAAGTAGACCAGCCCTGGGTGTTCACTGGAAGGACTGATGCTGAAGCTGTATTGGAGTACAGCTGTACTTTGGCCACCAATACTTTGGCCACCTCATGCGAAGAGTTGACTCATTGGAAAAGACTCTGATGCTGGAGGGACTGGGGGCAGGAGGAGAAGTGGATGACAGGGGATGAGATGGCTGGATGGCATCACTGACTCGATGGACATCAGTTTGAGTAGAATCTGGGAGTTGGTGATGGACAAGGAGGCCTGGTGTGCTGTGATTCATGGTGTCGTAAAGAATCGGACAGGACTGAGCAACTGAACTGAAATGAATTAATGGAGAAGAAACAAACTGAGCATTTAGCTAATCTTAATGTATAGTTACTTTTACCACAAAGAATCTAATTTTAGAGAATACAATTGTTCATTTGTATTTATGGATAAAAATAATTTATATTCTAAATGGTTATGCATGCTATATCACTCAGTCATGTCCAGCTCTTTGTGACCCAATGGACTGTAGTTGGCCAGACTCCTCTGTCCATGGGATTCTCAAGGCAAGAATACTGGAGTGGGTTGCCACGTACTCTTCCAAGGGATCATCCAGATTCAAGGTTGGAACCCATGTCTTTTACATCTCCTGCATTGGCAGGCGAGCTCTTCATCACGAGCACCACCTTGGAAGCCCTAAAAATGTGTATAGGTTTCAGGAAAAAATGCATGTGTAAAGATTAAAATCAATTTCTGTGTTTCTGGATTTTCTTATCAGTTAATATCACTTAAAGTGTCAAGCTGGGACAGGTTAAAGAATTTCAAAATAGAAGTAATGAATATTTCTCAGCTATAACAGCAGTCTTCACAAAAGTGATATTTATATCCAACTTTAAAGGGTGGCATATTTTACATAGATATATATGCTCCTTATAAACTTCTAAAGAAATCATGAGATTTATGGTATATGATGTGCTGTTTTATGTTTAAAATGTTTTCTGTTTTCTTTATGAAACTATATATACTCTCTTTAAACATATTATAGACTGGATTTTTTATTTTTATTTTTAAATTTTTTGATATTAAGCCTTGTGAGCTCTTCGTAAATTTTGGACATTAATCCCTTATTGGCCACATTGATTGCCAATATTTTCTTCCACTCTGTGGGTGGTCTTTTGCTTTTTTTATGGTGTACTTTGCTGTGCATAAGCCTTTGAGTTCACTTATAAATATGTCCTTTTGTCTATTTTCCCATAACTGTGGGGTTGGATAAAAAAGATATTGTTGCAATTTATGTCAAAGAATGTTCTGCTTATTTTTTCCTCTAAGGATTTTATAGCATCAGGTCTTACTTTCAGGTCTTTAACCCAATTTGAATTTATTTTTGTGAGTGGTATTAAAAAATGAATGATCTAATGAATGATCTAATTTCATTCTTTTACAGCATCATTTTTTGAATTTTTTCCCAGTTTTCCCAGCACCATTTATTGAATATTATGTTTTCCCTATTGTGTAATCTTGCCTCCTTTGCTGTAGATTAATTGACCATAGTTGTGTGGGTTTATTTCTAGATTTCTATCCTGTTGCATTGATCTATATTCTTATTTTTGTGGCAGCATCTGTTTTGATAACTGTAGTTTTGTACTCTGAAGCAGGGAGCCTGCTTCCCCTAGCTCTGTTCTTTCTCAAGATTGTTTTGACTATTTTAGGCTTTTTGTGTCTCCATACAAATTTTAAGATTCTTTTGGTTCTAATTCTGTGAAAAATGCCATTGACAATTAGATAGGAATTGCATTGAATCTGTAGATCACCTTGGGTAGCATAGTCATTTTGACATTCAATTCTTCCAATCCAAGAACATGGTATATTTTTCCATGTCTGTGTGTCATCTTTTGTTTATTTCATCAGCATCTTATAGTTCTCTAAGGACCACTCTTTTGCCTCTATAGGTAGGTTTATTCTTAGATATTTTATTCTTTTTGCCGGGATGGTAAGTGGGATTGTTTCTTTCTCTTTCTGATTGTTCACTGTTAGTGTATAGAAATGCAACAGATTTTTGCATATTAATTCTGTATCCTGCAACTCTAACCAAATTCACTGTTGAGCTCTAGTAGTTTTCTTGTACCATCTTTAGGATTTTCTATGTATAGTATTAGATCATCTGCAAACAGTGACAGTTTTATTCCTTTTCCAATTTGGATTTCTTTTTCTTCTCTGATTGCTATGGCTAGGGCTTTCAAAGTTATGTTGAGTGAAAGTGGTGAGAGTGGACATACTTATCTTATTTCTGATCTTAAAGGAAATGCTTTCAGCTTTTCAACAGTTGACTATGATGTTGACTGTGGGTTTGTCATATATGGCCTTCATTACATTGAAGTATATTCCCTCCATGCCCACTTTCTGGAGAGTTTTTATCATAAATGTCTGTTTAATTTCGTCAAAAGCTTTTTAGGAAAATATTGAGATAAGTTAAGTTGCTCAGTCGTGTCCGACTCTTTGCAACCCCATGGACTGTAGCCCATCAGGTTCCTCTGTCCATGGGATTCTCCAGGCAGGAATCATGGAGTGGGTTGCTATTTCCTTCTCCAGGGGATCTTCCCAACCCTGGGATCGAACCCAGGTCTCCCGTATTAGAGGCAGACGCTTTAACCTCTGAGCCACCAGAGAAGCCCAAATATTGAGATAATCATATGGATTTTATTTAACTTTTTGATGTGGTGTATCACACTGATTGATTTGTAGATATTGAAAAATACTTGCATCCTTAGGATAAATCCCACTTGATTGTAGTGTGTGATCCTTTTACTGTATTGTTGGATCTGGTTTTCTAGTATTTTGAGGATTTTTATTTATGTCTGTGTTCATCAGTGTCGTTGACCTGTAATTTTTGTGTGTGTGTGGTACCTTTGTCTGGTCCTGGACTTGTGTTTGTTAGAAGTCTTTTAAATCACAGTTTCAGTTTCAGAACTTATGATTTGTCTGTCAAATTTGCTATTTCTTCCTGGTTCAGTCTTGAAAGCATATACATTTATAAGAGTTTGTTCATTTCTTCTGAAGCGAAGTGAAGTCACTCAGTCCTGTCTGACTCTTTGCGACCCCGTGGACTGTAGCCTACCAGGCTTCTCCCTCCATGGGATTCTCCAGGCAAGAATACTGGAGCGGGTTACCATTTCCTTCTCCAGGGGATCTTCCCGACCCAGGGATCGAACCCAGGTTCTCCTGCATTGGAGGCAGACGCTTTAACCTCTGAGCCACCAGGGAAGCCCCAATTTCTTCTAGGTTGTCCATTTTATTGGCATATAGTTGCTTGTAGTAGTCTCTTATGATCCTTTGTATTTCTGTGGTGTCTCTTGTAACTTTTATTTCTCTTGATGTGTCTGGGTAAAGGTTTATCAATTTTGTTTATCTTTTCAAAGTTTAGTGTCATTGATAGTTTCCATTGCTTTCTTTGTTTCTATTTCATTTATTTCCAATCTAATCTTTAGGATTTCTTTCCTTCTACTAAATTTGAGTTTTGCTTGTTCTTCTTCCTCTGGTTGCTTTTGGTGTAAGGTTAGGTTTCTGTTTGTGATTTTCCTTGAGAATATAATTTAAAAAGTGAGAAAGCCTACAGAATGTTTGGCACATCATAAATGAACTAATTTATGCATTATATGGATTCCAGAAGGAGAAGAGAAAGAGAAGGGGGCAGAAAGCTTAATTTAAAAAAAAAAAAAAAAAAAAGCTGCTATATCTAAAACAGATAACCAAATAGATTAACAGATATAGCAGATAATGAGTTCCCTGTATAGCAAAGGGAATTCATCTCAATATTCTATAATACTTATACACCCATGGTGGATTCATGTCAATGTATGGCAAAACCAACACAGTATTGTAAAGTAAAATAAAATAAAAATAAAATTAAAAAAAAGAATTTGAAAAACGATAGATACATGTAAATGTACAACTGAATCGCTCTGTTGTACACCTGAAACTAACACAACATTGTTAATCAACTACACTCCAATATAAAAGAAAAAATTTTAAAAACATATCATAACCCATAATAAAATTATTTTACATTTGCATGTTTCATGTCAATTATAAGGGAATTGATTATTTAATCATAATGCATAAGACAGTCATTTCAGATTAAACAAGAAGTTTGAAATGCTTCTATTTCTCATTGCATTGTATTTCATTTAAATGGAAAATCTATAGAAAAAATATAGCAAGAAAAAATTTAATGACAAAAAAATTTAACAAATTCTGGACATACAACAATAATATTCAGATACCAAGACAAAAGAAATAAATTATTATTGTGTTTTCCCCTCTCTAATTTAACACTGCTGCAGAAATGAGCCCAGGCACTTTTTGCAACAAGAGTAAGGAAAGTATGAGTTAGCAATAGTTAAATTTGAAGTTTGTTTTATAGAGGATGTATCTAGGGGGGCTTCTGGGATAAAGCTCATATTTTTTCTCTCTTCATCTCCTTATCTCAACTTTAAACACTCTTATATCTTAACTATAGTGACTTCTGTCTCAGATGAGGAAATTGAGGCTTAGAGAACCTCATAGAATTATAGAATCTCCTATTTGGAATGGAACACAGAGGTCCTCTAAACTATTCCCTCTCCTAGTTTACATCCTTAAGTCACCAAAACCCTCATGTGGCATCCTATGAATATTTAAGCTTTCATTACTTCTTAAAGGTAGCCTTATTAGGCTTGATATTTAGAAAGCATCATCATTTTGAATTAAAATACCTTTGGAAGCACATGGATTAATATGTTTCATATAAAACAGACTATCAAATATTTAAAGATAGATCTCATCATTGAAGTCCACTACCCACTAGGCTGATTCTTTAAATAACAGTTGAGTGGGGGGTTAAAGTTCAGGTCTCATTCTTCCCATACTTCTTTTTCACCTGTTAATGCTGTCTAAGGGCAATCCAGGATATTTAGGTATGGGAAGGCAAGTCATCATTACCTTCAATTAAGATCTCAGAATTTTTTACTAGTAGTTCTATATAGTTGAATTTCAAAAAACATTCTATATAAAGGTTTACATCCAGAAGTTTTAATAGAAATTGATGGATAGGGAGGCCTGGCGTGCTGTGATTCATGGGGTCGCAAAGAGTTGGGCACGACTCAGCAACTGAACTGAACTGAACTGATATGTGATATTAGAAGTTACGTTAATTTATACAGTTTCCAAAAGAAACTTACAATTTATAGAGAGCATCAGAGCTAGTTGAAACAGTTTTCTGGAGTAATTGGGTATGCCACTTCTAGGAATAAAGAAAGGAGTAAATTACATTTAAACCCATTTCTTATTTGACCAACTATAACAGAGATGCAGTATGTACAGACTGGCTCATGCATTTTTTTCTCTTCATTGTAATGATCAGTTAGGAAACAAAGCTACTAGATAGGAAAATCTCTTGTCTCTGCCTTTCTAAACTGTGCAGGGGAGATAATAGTTGCAAAGGCATTTTTAGCCAGAATATTATGAGTCTTAACAGTTGACATGCATGCTAAGTCACTTCAGTCATGTCTGACTCTGTGTGATCCTATGGACTGTAGCCCACCAGGCTCTTCTGTCCATGGGATTCTCCAGGCAAGAATACTGGAGTGGATTGCCATGCCCTTCTCCAGGGGATCTTCCCGACCCAGGGATCAAACCTGGGTCTCCTGCATTGCAGGCAGATTCCTTACCATCTGAGCCATCAGGGAAGGTCTTAACAGTTGACAGATATGATTAACTCCCGTCTTGTCATGATTATACTGAAATGGAAAAGATGTACCATTAGAGAAGAGATCTGCCAGCTAATTAGCACATTAGATGTTCCATCAGCTTTGCTGTTTCCTGCAGACAGTACAATTCAGTATATTCAAATTGATTTATTTGGCATAAAGAAATGAAGCTGCCTTTTATATTTGAACTTGTATAGGTGAAAACATGTTATAGTGTGCTGTAGACTAACAAATTCGTATGTTAAAAAGCTACCACCTAGAGCAATTCAATTGTATTAGGAGGTGGAGCCTTTGGGAGGTGATAAGGTCACCAAGGCAGAACCATTAAGAATGGGATTAGTGACCTTAAAAGAGTCCAGAGAACCAGCTGGCTTGCCACTTCTGCTGTGTGAAGATATAATAAGTCTGTGACCTTAAAGAGGGCTCTTACCTGACCATGCTGGCACCCTGATCTCTGACTCTACCAGCCTTCAGAACTATGAGAAATAAATTTCTATCATTTATAAGCTACCCAGTAGGTAGTATTTTGATAGAGCAGCCTGAACAGACTAAGACACAATGTAAAAGATACTGTGAATTATGTTCACGGTAGATTTGTATTTCTTTGCTTTCATTGGTATTTCATTAATTCTAATGTATTTCATATTCCTGTTTATACCTGAGTCCAATGTAAATGCTACAAAGTATGCTATATCTTTCAGAATTTCCACAGTTTATTGTGATCCACACAGTCAAAGGCTTTGGCATAGTCAATAAAGCAGAAGTAGATGTTTTTCTGGAACTCTCTTGCTTTTTCCATGATCCAGCGGATGTTGGCAATTTGATCTCTGGTTCCTCTGCCTTTTCTAAAGCCAGCTTGAACATCAGGGAGTTCACGGTTCACATATTGCTAAAGCCTGGCTTGGAGGATTTTGAGCATTACTTTACTAGCATGTGAGATGAGTGCAATTGTGCGGTAATTGGAGCATTCTTTTGCATTGCCTTTCTTTGGAATTGGAATGAAAACTGACCTTTTCCAGTCCTGTGGCCACTGCTGAGTTTTCCAAATTTGCTGGCAGATTGAGTGCAGCACTTTCACAGCATCATCTTTCAGGATTTGAAACAGCTCAACTGGAATTCCATCACCTCCACTAGCTTTGTTCGTAGTGATGCTTTCTAATTTTTTCTGGAACTCTCTTGCTTTTTCGATGACCCAGTGGATGTTGGCAGTTTGATCTCTGGTTCCTCTGCCTTTTCTAAAACCATCTTGAACATATGGAAGTTCATGGTTCACATATTGCTGAAGCCTGGCTTGGAGAATTTTGAGCATTACTTCACTAGCGTGTGAGATGAGTGCAATTGTGCAGTAGTTTGAGCATTCTTTGGCATTGCCTTTCTTTGGGATTGGAATGAAAACTGACCTTTTCCAGTCCTGTGGCCACTGCTGAGATTTCCAAATTTGCTGGCATATTGAGTGCAGCACTATAATTGTAAATCAGCTATACTTAAAAAAATAACAGAAGATATGCATATAAGTAATTTTTTTCTCTCTTAAATATATTGGCCCATTGCCTAGTCTTCAATACTCTGTGTGAAGCTATTGACTTACCCCCAAAGCATACCAAGTGAGGCATTACAAAGAACACTGTTGTATCAAGCCCTGTGCTGAGACCAACAGCCAGAGAGAACTTCCAACTAAACAGCCATTTGAGACCTGAAAACATCTGCATATCTACATGAACTTTGTTACTTTATAAAAATGTTGTGGGTTTCAAAGTCATTATGTAGATATATACATACCTCATTTGAAGTCCAGGAGGAATTATGAAGGTACTGTTTTAAAAGAAAAATCCCTTGAAAATATTTGCCTTTGCGGGCCATAGGACAGTGTAAAATTTCTACAAAATATTAAAACAGTCACCAAAAGTATTTTAGTAAAAGAGAGACAAAATGTTTCAGGAGTAATATAGACTTAATAAAATAAGGTCATTTTCTTTTATGAATCTCTTTAGTGTTATATATCTTTACAAATTCTTACCAACTAGTCAGTGCTCAAGAGCACTGGCTTTAGTCAGACTGCCTGAGCTCAAATCCTACCATATCCACTTTTGCCATATTTCCATCTGCTGTAAAATAAAGTTAGTGTTTACCTGATAGAGTTGTTGTGATGATTAAATGGAATGATACAAGCAAAGTAGCATACCTCCTGGCTCAGTGAGGGCTCTATAAATGTTAACTATTGTTATTACTACTTTATTTTGTCTCCCTCATGTGGTCTTAAAACCTCTTACAGAGGATTTTGCAGAAAGCAGGGTGGCACATAGGCAGATAGATCAATGAAACAGAATAGAGAATCCAAAAGAGTCCAACAGATATATGATCAAATATTTAGCAGCAAAGTTGCCAAGACAATTCAATGGAGAAAGGAGTTTTTTCAATAAATAGTATTGAAACATGGGTTATCCATATGGGGGAGGAGGGAAGAATCTTAACCCTTACCTCACACCATACGCACAAAATAACTCAAGACGGAATGTAGACTTATACTATAAAAGTTAAAACAAACAAAAGGCTTCTAGACAAAAAATGTAGAAAACCTTCATGACTTTGAGATGGCAAAATTTCTTAAAACACAAAAAGCACAAAACATAAAAAATGATAAATTGGATTTTATCAAAATTTTTAAAAGATATTAAGAAAGTGAAAGTCACTCAGTCACATCCAATTCTTTGTGACCCCAGTTCTTGGAATTCTCCAGGCCAGAATACTGGAGTGGGTAGCCTTTCCCTTCTCCAGGGGAACTTCCCAACCCAGGGATCAAACCCAGGTCTCCTGCATTGCAGGTGGATTCTTTACCAGCTGAGCCACCAGGGAAGCCCATTGTTAAGAAAATGAAAGTCAAGTCACAGACTGAGAGAAGACATTTGCAATATACATATATATTTATCAAAGAACTTGTATCCAGACTATATAAAGAACTTTCATAATTAAATAATTGAAAGAAATGTTTTCCGTTATATTAGTTTGTCTATTACAAATATGGAATCTAAATATGAAATTGAGTACACATGGGTTTTTTTTTTCTTTTAATACCTTCTTACTGATGACCAAAGGTGCTGTGTGGACAGGTGATAACACAGCAGAGTGGAGTTACCTGAAAATTTCTATCCCTATGTTACTTACCCTCAGTGTGACTGGGATCGCTTTTTGTGGAGGTAAGATGATAGCCTCAAGGCTGAAGTGAGAGAAAAATCAAAGCTGTGGGGAGCGTGGCGGTGGGGGGTGTTTTCATTAAAGCTGGTCAGAAATCCCTTCTTGTGAGTTGTTTTCAACAGAATAAATGTGGGAAAGAGAAAATGAGGAGAATGGAGAACAGACTAGAGAGGAGAATGAAGGGGATGCTTAGCACTGCGAGGGTCTCGTCTGAACTGAGGACATGAAGTAAAGTCATCAGAAAGCGAGCTGCAGTGTTCTTTTCCTCATTCTCGTACTGCTCTGTTCCCTCCTTAGACACTCCTGATAACTGAGTTTCTCTTCTTGAAATACTCCTTTTCTGGCTGAGAGAAAAATGGAGAGAACTACAAAGAATTTAGCAAATCAGAAATCAGCTATATAGAAATTCCGTGGCATTATATATATATATATACACACACACTTGAAAAAGATAAAATTTAGTTAAAATAAGATTCTCTGATTGGTTGCCTTCCCCTAATCCTAGTAATTCCCTGCAGATGAGAGATCTCAGGATAGAGGTACTCAACCTGGCTACAGGTCCAGCTGCTCCTTGTTTTCTGTGGGACTGGAAACACTTAATATCACATTTTGATAGATGTGCTTTTTAATAGCGCTCGTTTACATACGACACAAAGAATTTGTCTCCTGCTTAAGGGCTTGCCTGAAATTTTCTCCCTACACCTCTAATTCTTATTATGTCTCTTTGGTTCTTTCTATAGTTTTTATCTTGCTTCAAACAAAATCAATTGCCAACCACCACCACCCCCCATCACTAAATACAGGCTTATTGAATCAGGCAGATATTATGCAGTTTCTGAGTTACCAGGGTTCAGGACAAACAGAAATGTTGATCTTGCAATCAAGCCTTTTGACAGAGAAAGAACATATTCAAAGAACATATTGTCAGATCCCCAGACAGCCTGAGGTTTTCAGTATGTACTTCCTAATTTGAGGCCACAGTTTGATGCTGCCATTTTGAATGCACATACATACCTTTGCCCTGTTGGTCTGCAAGGCCTTTTCTTACCTGTGGGCATCATCTGTTAGATGCCCGGATATCTCACTCAGCTTTTCTTTACTGACTAATCAGCGGATGTAGGTGGCTTCATTGGGGATCCAGAGGCAGAGCTGCTCGTGCGGTGGTACCAGGCAGGAGCCTACCAGCCCTTCTTCCGTGGCCATGCCACCATGAACACCAAGCGACGGGAACCCTGGCTCTTTGGGGAGGAGCACACCCGGCTCATCCGAGAAGCCATCAGAGAGCGCTACACCCTCCTGCCCTACTGGTATTCTCTGTTCTACTCTGCACACGTGGCTTCTCAACCTGTCATGAGGTACACAGGCTTCACCACCACCCCAGTAACCAGTCTCTACCAGGAGATCCCCTCAGCCCTGGCAATGGAGTAATCACAGTGATTGCAAAAGAAAAGCCAGTTTAACCAAGTGTCAGTCAGGTTATTGAGCACCAACTGTGAGCAGGGTCAGGCAGCAGAGGTCACAGAAGATAAAAACTAGATCTCCTGCTATTTGGTGATTCAAGCATTAATATTTGGTTAGTGTTAGTCTCTCAGTCATGTCCAACTCTTTGTAACCTTTGAATAGTAGCCTCTATCCATGGAATTTTCCAGGCAAGAATACTGGAGTGGGGTAGCCATTCTGTTCGCCAGGGGATCTTCCTGACCCAGGGATTGAACCTGGGTCTCCTGCATTGCAGGCAGATTCTTTACCATCCAAGCCATCAGGTAAACCCATAATATTTAGTAGGGGATAGAAATAGAAGGAAGGAAGGAAAGAAGAGAAAGAAAAGATAAAGTGACTTTGTACTTCAGTTCATCTAGTATTTAACCTATGTAGGGAAACAAAACATGCCACCCCAAAATGTGTCTTTTTGGCTTGAGGATTCTTAGGAGCTGATTGTTTTTAAACATACAAAAGGCTCAGGAAGTCTTTAACCTCCTCCTTAAATGCCTACAAGAATTTAGTTAAAGAGCTTGGTCTAGGAAGTACATTATCACCAGAGATACCTACAAGGAATATGTGCTAAGCATAGTAGGGGGAAGCTGGAAACTAAATTCCTCTCTGTGTCCCATTGTCTTTGCATGGCCCAGCAAATGCTTGTTTATCAAACATTTGTTTTTCCATCTCCAAGTGAATATCTTGCCTCACTTTGGGTTTTTTATTTTATTTATTTTTTATTTTTTGCTGCACCATGAGGCATGTGGGATCTTAGTTCCCACACCAGGGATAGAACCCATGCCCCTGCAGGGGAAGCACAGAGTCTTAACCACTGGACTGCCAGGGGAAGTTTCCTTCCCCCTCTTTGAAGTCCCAAACCTCACTCACTTCTTCTCTCAGGTGTTATATCAGCCTCAATTGCCTATCTTGCCTTTAGGCAGTATATTTTTATGGAGCTCCTGTTTATACATCATTAAATTTGATTTTCTACTGTTAAACTCTGTCTTGTCAACTTAATTCTTAGACCAGTCAGAAAAACCTAGAAGGATAGAGGAAAGTAGCTTTTTCATCCCCCACACCCACAAGCCTTCTCTCATGAAGAACAACTTACTCTGCCTGTCTTATCTCTCTCTTACCTTTAGGGCTTTTCCTGGTGTATAATTTATATTCCGATTCTATTTTGAAGGCAAGATGTGAATGCCACTTTCTGGGTTAGAGAACAGTACACACAGAGACACACATAGTACATCAAGACCTCTAGGTCAGCAGATCCTCAGCCTGACTCAGATCAGAATCACCTGGGGAGCTTTTTAAAAAATACAGATTCCCAGGCCAGACCTCCAAACCTATTATGAGTCCCTTGGTTAAGTTCCAGAGATCAATGTTTGTTGGAAGTTTTCCTGGTGATTTTAGACATCAGCCAAGTTTAGATGCTTTGTTACTTTGTAATAATTACAAAGGCTAGTGAATAAAATGAAAGTGTTTCTCTTATTAAAAAGTATCTTTCCCTCATGAAATTGAAAGCAACATGAGAACCATGAAGTTAATATCCAGAGATATTGAAAGTTTTGTGATTTTAATAAGCCCAAGTGCCTCCTACTTAGTCGTGTACAACAGTAACAATAAAACAAAACCCAAACACCACACAAGCTTCTGAAACCTCCAAAAATGTTGCCAACTTGAAAACAAGAAAAACCAATTCCTTTCACTTAGATAATGATTAAAGATGCATGAAAAGCAGTGACAATTGGAAAATGCCACAGATTCTACATTATAAAATTCAGTTTTACCAACATTTAAGTTTGGTAGAAACCAACACAATACAGAAAGTGAAGAAGAACTAAAGAGCCTCTTGATGAAAGTGAAAGAGGAGAGTGAAAAAGTTGGCTTAAAGCTCAACATTCAGAAAACGAAGATCATGGCATCTGGTCTCATCACTTCATGGGAAATAGATGTGGAAACAGTGTCAGACTTTATTTTGGGGGGCTCCAAAATCACTGCAGATGGTGATTGCAGCCATGAAATTAAAAGACTCTTACTCTTTGGAAGGAAAGTTATGATCAACCTAGACAGCATATTACAAAGCAGAGACGTTACTTTGCCAACAAAGGTCCATCTAGTCAAGGCTATGGTTTTTCCAGTGGTCATGTATGGATGTGAGAGTTGGACTATAAAGAAAGCTGAGCACCGAAGAACTGATGCTTTTGAACTGTGGTGTTGGAGAAGACTCTTGAGAGTCCCTTGGACTGCAAGGAGATCCAACCAGTCCATCCTAAAGGAAATCAATCCTGAGTATTCATTGGAAGGACTGATGTTGAAACTCCAGTACTTTGGCCACCTGATGCAAAGAGCTGACTCATTTAAAAAGACCCTGATGCTGGGAAAGATTGAAGGCAGGAAGAGAAGGGGACGACAGAGGATGAGATGATTGGATGGCATCACCAACTCAATGGAGATGAGTTTAAGTAAACTCCGGGAGTTGATGATGGACAGGGAGGCCTAGTGTGCTGTGGTCCATGGGGTTGTGAAGACTCGGACACAACTGAGCGACTGGACTGAACTGAACATGATACAGTTAAGCAATTATCCTTCAATTAAAAATAAATTAATAAAAAAAACATTTAGTTTGTTTTACACCAAACATATTAGGCATTTGGACTTGGGCAAAGTTCCGATTATGCCTGTCAGAGTAATTCAGTGCTCAAAAATGAGAACAAGAGGTTTCGGGTACTAGAATTCTCAAGCTTTAATTGGACCATTTAAGCTAACAGACAGCTCTTTCACACAATAAAAATATATAGTAATCATAACAAGGGGATCCCAGTTGGTGCTAGTGATAAAGAACCCACCTGCCAATGCAGGAGATGTAAGAGACTGGGTTTGATCCTTGAGTCTAGAAGATCCCCTGAAGAAGGGAATGCAACCCATCCAGTATTCTCGCCTGAGAAATCCCATGGACAGAGGAGACTGATGGGCTATAGCCCATGGAGCTGCAAAGAGTTGAACAAGACTTAGCAGCTAAACAACAACAACTATCATAACCAGTGCTCATAAAATCTTGACTCATATGAAAAGAGTCTTGACTTTTTCCAATTTCCTTTGTATAGTTATAAAACTGAAAATATGAGTGATTGAATTATAAAATACCTAATGATGTTGAAGTAAGAAATTTCTTTTTTCTTTTCCCCAGGCCTCTGTGGGTAGAGTTCCCTAATGAATTAGAGACTTTTAGTGTGGAAGATGAATACATGCTGGGTGAGCATTTCTGGATTAATTTTACTTATGATAAATACTATAATTATGTTTTTCTTATTATATTTTCTAGTATAGGAACACTAAAAAATCCCTAGTCTCAAGAAAGCCAAAAAGAAAAGAAATTTCATCACCAAGATTTTTCATGTGTTGGTGGGATCCCAACTCTATTCTTTTGTCATGTAGTGCTTCTCATAACACGTTAACGTCATATAAACCCATCCCGTTTGTGAATGCCGTTTGGAATTCTTGTTCAAGGTCTACCTCTAAGCCTTAAGATACCAGCACAGGGAAGGGAAGTAGAAAAAAGTAAACCAGATAGTTATCTTTGTGAAGACCCAGAAGAGCTTATTTCATATGCAAAACAGAACTGGGGTTGTTTGCTTGTTTTTGGTTGGCCTCTTTAATAGGGGTTAATAAAATCTGAAGAAGGCAATGGCACCCCGCTCCAGTACTCTTGCCTAGAAAATCCCATGGACAGAGGAGCCTGGTAGGCTGCAGTCCATGGGGTCGCTGAGAGTTGGACATGACTCAGTGACTTCACTTTCACTTTTCACTTTCATGCATTGGAGAAGGAAATGGCAACCCACTCCAGTGTTCTCGCCTGAAGAATCCCAGGGACGGTGGAGCCTGGTGGGCTGCCGTCTATGGGGTCGCACAGAGTCGGACACGACTGAAGCAACTTAGCAGTAGCAGCAGCAATCGAATTTGGAACAGGGAAGTTTATTATTTGGGTAATGTGTTTAAGAGGCCAGGCTTGGCAGAGAGTTGCCCAAAAGGTGACTTCTGTTTCTAAAGAGTAGAACCCCCAAAATGTAAAAAACCTATCTCTTTAGGTTTCCACTCATCCTTGGGTCTCAAGTTAAAAAGCTACTACTTCCATAGAGAAAATTTTCCTAACCAAAATTGCTTCCTAATATCAAATTCCACCTGCCTTAGTCAAAGTCAGTGCCTCTTAATACATAATTTTCATTCCATTTTGTACTTTTACCGGTTTACTATTTGTCTTAGCTCTAATTAATTTGTAATTACTTGTTTAATATCTGTTTTTGACTGTAAACTTGATGAGGGCAGGGACCATGTCTGTCTAATTTGAAGCTACATTCTTCGAGCCTAGCACAGTGCTGGTCCTCAGCAGAATTCAATGAATATTTGTTGAATTAAATAGTGAATTTGTAATTGGATGAATTTTACATATGCTAGTGCCAAGATCAAAACAAAATTAATAATCTGATGATACCTGCCCAAGAAAGATGGCCTGAATATCTATGCAGACCACACTTTTGGGTCACAGTTGTAGACTCACTACATTTAAAGTCACATATAGCAAACAATGAAGCACTTGGAGAAGTGAAATGGTGCTTTCTTACTACAGTTGTGCACAAAGTGAGACTATGCTGGACTATGTCAGGGTCCCTTCCGGTAATCCTAATACACCGTAAGTGAATTAGTGATACACAATGATACAGTCACGTCCGATCACCTGTCCTCTTTCTAACTAACAACAGATCTCCCTGAGGAATCATTGGTTCAACTCACCAGGATCTCTGCCTTTAAGAAGTTCAGTTGAGTGGTCTTTGAAACCACAAAAGCACTCAATTAAGAGAGCAGCATTGAAACGTATACATTACCATATGTAAAACTACATAGCCAGTGGAAATTTGCTGTATGACACAGGAAGCTCAAATCTGGTGCTCTGTGACAACCTAGAGGGGTGGGATGGGGTGGAAGGTAGGAGGTGGGAGAGAGGTTCAAAAAGGAAGGGACGTATGAATACCTAAGGCTGATGCATGTTGATATGTGGCAGAGACCAATAAGAGCATAATAAGAGCAACATAATAAAGCAATTATCCTCCAATTACAAATAAATAAATTTAAATTGAAAAAAAAATTTTTTTAAAGAGAAGGGATGTTTTCAGACCTCTCATACTGATATTCAACTTTATTTCTTCTCCACTTTTCAGGAAGTGCTTTACTGGTTCATCCAGTCACAGAACCAAAAGCTACTATGGTTGATGTGTTTCTGCCAGGGTCAAGTGAGGTAACAGTAAACAACAAACATCCACATGCCTTACATGTGTATGTCTCCCTTTCGAACTTGGTGGCTTAAAACGACAAAAACTTATGCTCTCACAGTACTGGAGGCTTGAAGTCCAAAATCATGGCATGGGCAGAGTTGGTTCTTCCTGGAGGTTCTGAGGGAGAGTCTGTGCCATGCCACTCTCTACGCTCCCCGCTTCCGGGGGCTGCCTGCGCTCTTGGCATTCCTTGGCTTGTACCCACCTCACTTCAGTCTATGCCTCCATCTTCACTGTGTGTGTCTGTGTCTCCTCTCCCATCTATCTCTTACAAGACACTTGTGATGATATTTAGGGCCTATCTAAATAATTCCAGATAATCTCCTTACCTTAAGATCCTCAATTTAGTCAAATCTGTTCCCATAAAGGTAATATTCACTCCTTCCAGGGATTAGGAAGCAAATACATCTTTTTGAAGGGCCACCATTCAGCCCACTACACCTGTCATCATTGATATGACGATAACCAGGCTTTTCTACAGAAAGCCCATGAATGATGTTCTTTCTGCTTGGTTTCTCTAGGAATTAGTAGTTCTGCAGGTGGGGGCTCTTTACAAAGGTTCCCCTGCGAAGCAGAAACCTGAGAAAAAGGTTAAATATTACAGTAGCTAAATGAAGTGGCTTGCCGAGCATTTCTGCTAAGAGTTTCTTAAATTAATTCTAAGTGCAGGCTCCCATTAAGAAGAACTAGCTCCCTGTCTGACTTTGCCACAGTTTCTATTAATGACCTATTATCATTTCAAGCACACTGTTATGACTATGTAGCCTATTCTTTCAACAATCCTGGAAACAGGAGTGTTCTGTGGTTGTTTCTCTTGCTACATCTTCTCAAAGCCTGGGTAGGAGAGCCAAGCTGTGTCTTGCTGGTTAACTAGTAAAGTACCACAATGGGCAGAGAGCTGTCTAACAGCCTGGCTGTCACCTTCCCGTGTTTCTGTACAGCACATTCCCTCTCCTGCAAGTCTCTTTCTTGGGGAGGCCTTCTCTGGCGCCCTCTTTAAGATCACAGACCATTCCCACTGCCCCTGGTACTGTCCCGATCTCCTGCATCCTTTATTTGTCTCTGTAGAACATGACATTTTAAACATCCTAATATTTGCTTTTATGTTTTGTTTATTATTTATCTCTCCCATTAGAATGTTAGCTTTTTGAAGGCCATGATTTTTATCTGTTAATGGCCTCACATTAATGGCCTATCTGTTAATGTATCCCTTGCATCTAGACAGGCATGTGGCACATAGTAGGCCATCTGTAAGTACTTGCTGCATGAGGAGCTCAGTAACTAAGCTCTGGGTCTAATCTACATGGTGTTTTGTACCAGTTGTACCCTTCTTAGGCTGGGAATCTTTGATTATGGTACCACACACCTATGCCTCTCATTTCATCAGATTTGATGGGTAATCCCAAATCTTGTTTGAATCTTTTTTTTTTTTTTAACCTATCATTCCCACCAACTTTTTATCTTGAGCTACTAGAATTCACCAAAGAAAGACATTACAAGGAAAGATAGCTAAGGGATTATCCCTTGTAAACACAGACACAGAAATCCTTGACAATACATTAGGAAACTGAATCCAGCCAAAGATAATACTTCATGACAAGGTAGGACTAATCCAGTTGAATTGAGAGTTCACTGCAGCTGACAATTGTCAGGGCACAGCCCTCTCACAGTCATGGGAGAACAGTGACAGATTCAACATCCCAGCTTTATACAGCCTCTGGTAATCCCAGGAGGTGAACTGTGGCTGCCAGAAATTATATTGGACTAGAAGAGAGAAAAAGGTTTTCTTTTCATCCTTAAGATAGTATCTTAAGGATTTATCCCATCAAATTACTTTGGCAGGAGCTTTTTGACACTTTAGCAAGTAAACCCCCTTGATGGGCATTTCAGATAAGAGTGTGAACCTCATCCCTGAATTGTACTCTGTTTTTAAAAAATGACACTGTATTAGTAGTCCAAATTTCCATTTGTTTTTCTCTAAGGTCTGTTTCCCTGTCAGACACTTCCTTTTCTCCTGCCTCGTTTGTAATTTATTTGCTTGCTGTGTGCTTTTCTGTTTTGTTGTTGTTTTCTCTCTTCCGTCATCTTTTTCACTATAAGATCATTATGTTTTTATAAGCCAATTGAACTATAAAATCCATGAGGGCAGGTTCTATGTCTTTCTGTTCACTCGTGTGTACCCAGCAATGCTGGGCACATGGTAGGTTGTTCAGTAAATAACTTTTGGATGGATGGGTGGAAAAATGAATGGCCTTTTACACAGCTTAATCCATCACAGTACTAGGTTAGTTAGTCCTTTGGGATTTTCTTAAAAGCATATGTTCTCTCTAACTTCTATTCAAGATTTTTAAAATTACACTTAAAATTTTTTTAATCATACTTATTTTAGCTTTCTGGTTATTTGAAATCCAAATAAATGGATGTTTTATTAAATAATGAAATCATGAGCAAAATGTGCTTATACACATTTTTTCATGAGGGTCTATTTCTTTTCAGATTTGGTATGACTCTAAGACATTTGCTCACTGGAAAGGAGCGTGTACAGTAAAGATCCCAGTAACCTTGGATTCTGTAAGCTATTTCCAGACTGTTATTTTTACCTATTGTGTTGATTGGTTTACTCAGGCTGCCATGACAAAATACCATAGACTGACTGGCTTCAACAATAGAAAGTTAATTTCTCACAGTTCTGGAGGCTGGAAGCCCCAGATCAAGGGGCCAACCACTTTGGTTCCTGGTGAGGGATTTCTTCCTGGCATGGAGACAGACACCTTCTTGGTGCATCCTCTTCTGGTAGAGGGAGTGTGTGCTCTTGTGTCTCTTATGACACTAATCGTTTGGATCAGGGCCCCACTCCTATGACTTCATTCAATCTTAATTACCTCTGTAAAGGTTTTCAAGGGGCCAACCACTTTGGTTCCTGGTGAGGGATTTCTTCCTGGCATGGAGACAGACACCTTCTTGGTGCATCCTCTTCTGGTAGAGGGAGTGTGTGCTCTTGTGTCTCTTATGACACTAATCGTTTGGATCAGGGCCCCACTCCTATGACTTCATTCAATCTTAATTACCTCTGTAAAGGTTTCCAAATACATTCACACAGGGGCTTGGGACCTCACTATGTGAATTTTGTGGGGACACATTCAGTTCATAATATGTGCTTTCATAGAAAGAACCAAGGACGTCAGTGTATAGTAAATATACACATGGAGACTGAATGTAGATTAGCAGAGGGGCTCCCTGGTGATTCAGACGGTAAAGAATCCACCTGCAATTTGGGAGACCTGGGTCAGTTCCTGGGTTGGGAAGATCCCCTGGAGGAGGGCATGGCAACCCACTCCAGTGTTCTTGCCTGGAGAATCCCCAAGGACAGAGGAGCCTGGTGGGCTACAGTCCATAGGGCCACAAAAAGTTGGACACAACTGAGCAAGTAAGCACAGCACACAGCACAGAACTGAAGGCAGGGAGAGGGTTTGGGGAGCAATGGCGAGTGACCATTAATGGGTACAGGGTTTCTTTTGGGGGGTGATTTTTAATTGATTATGCTGATGGTTGCATGACTCTGAATATACTAAAAACCACTTAATTGTACACTGTAAATGGATGAATTGTATGACATGTGAATTTTCACACTTTGGAACACTGAAGACACAGTTCTTCCCCATTTATTTACCTTTGTATGTCTAAGAAAAATAACCACACTGACAACAGGGAGTAAACACAGTGATAGCACACATACCATACAGAATGGCCTTCTACAGGAGACATGAGTTTCTAGTTGGACCTCTAGGCCCAAGGGGAGGCTACCAGTTATGATGTTAGACCCAGAGCAGCCCATCTAGGCTGCATTTCCTTTTTTTTAAATTAATTCATTTGTTATTTATTTGGCTGCATCAGGTCTTAGTTGCAGCACTTGGGGTCTTCATTGTGTCATGCGGGATCTTTAGTTGCGGTGCACGGACTGTCTAGTTGTAGTGTGCAGACTTACTTGTCCTGCGTGATGTGGGATCTTAGTTCCCTGACCAGGGATGGAACCTGAGTCCCCTGTATTGCAAGGTGGATTTTTAACCACTGGACCACCAGGGAAGTCCCCCAGGCTGCATTTCTGAAGGGAAGTTTGCTCCTGCAACTTCCTCAGTGGCAGAACTGAGATAAGACCCCAGGTCAATTGGACTTCCACTCTAGGGCCCATCCATATTAACTTACTGCCTCGTTCTTTGAAGGAAAATAAAAGAAGAAATTGACTGATGCAGGTGGGGAAGTAAATGTGCTTTTACTTCTTGCTGTGAGTCAAGCAGACGGTGGACATCTTGCCTACTCCACCCTCACTGCCAACTTCATGTATACAGCAGTGCCCCTTATCTGAGGCTTCATGTTCCTCAGTTTCAGTCACCTTCAGTCAACTGTGGCCCCAAAGTATTAACTTATTGACTGATGCAGGTGGGGAAGTAAATGTGCTTTTACTTCTTGCTGTGAGTCAAGCAGACGGTGGACATCTTGCCTACTCCACCCTCACTGCCAACTTCATGTATACAGCAGTGCCCCTTATCTGAGGCTTCATGTTCCTCAGTTTCAGTCACCTTCAGTCAACTGTCCGGGGTTTCATAATTGAGACCAGGTCTTTGTGATTTACCTTTTAAGGTCTTTATTAAGTATTCAAAATTTGACGTACGTACCCTGAGGAGCATGATGAAATCTTGTGCCATCCTGCTTCTTCCTGCCCAGGACATGACTCATCCCTCGGTCCAGCAGATCCAAGCTGTGTATGCTACCCATCCATTAGTATAGGGGAAGGTATCCTTATATACCTTCAGTACTCTCCTCGGTCTCAGGCATCCACTGGGGGTCTGGGAACGTATCCCCTGTGGAGGAAGGGGGTGCCTACTGTATTCTAGCTCTTCTCCCCACTTGCAGCTTACTCAGAGCAATGTACAAGACTTCACGTGATCCAGGGAGCTTCCTAAGAGAGGACTACACTGGGAGGCATGGAACCTACTGGGCTGTCCTTGCCGTGAGTGCTGTTCCAGAAGACCCGTGCCTACAGCCCTGTTGTCCGAGTCACATCAAGCGCCCTTGGCAGCGTCTATAACAGAGATTTCACAGATTCACCCTCAGAATTGAGCCAGTCATCCTCGTGATGCACGGAAGCAGGGACCAAGAAGTGTATAGGCTAAAGTAGGGACAACAGTCGTCTATCTCAAACCAATAAACCACCATCTTTTATAAACATATACACATGTATATCTGGGCCTGCTTGCATAGACATAAAAATCCCCTCTTTAGCAGGGTCCTAAAAATAAACTTGTTTATTATATTGACAGGAAAATTAAAAATACAAAGCAGGAAAGGCTACCTATAGGATATTCAGAATAGATAAAAGTTGATGGAGGGTGAGAAGTTTTCCCTAATAATTTTTTAAATGAACCATTTTTAATATTTGAACTCTTTTCCTTTTAATGCCAGGGCCTGTGGTAAGCTACAAGCTGGGAGAAAAGTAAGAATACAGTAGACCCCCTTCCCCATGAGGAATATGTTCCAAGACTCCAAATGGATGCCTGAAGCCGAGGAGAGTACAGAACCCTATATAAAGATATTTTTCCCGATACTAATGAATTTGTGTTCACAAATGTATTTTGCTTTTGAGTCTACATTTATAAAGAATATATAATGGGACTTTGCTGGCAGTCCAGTGGTTAGGAATCCACCTGCCAGTTCAGGAGACATGGGTTCCATCCCTGCTCTGGGAAGATTCCACATGTCACAGGGTGACTAAGCCTATGCACCACAGCTACTGAACCTGTGCACCCTGCAGCCTGTGCTCCTCAACAAGAGAAACCACCGCAATGAGAAGCGTGCGCACCACAACTAGAGAGCGATCTGTGTTCAGTGCAACTAGAGAGAGCCCAAGCGCAGCAACAAAGACCCAGCACAGCCAAAACTAACTAAATAAAAATTTTTTTTAAAGAATGTATAATGAAATATTTTAAAAGCCTTCTTTGAAATTGCCTTATATGAATCCTCCTCTGAGAGTATTCTCCTATTATAGATACCAGTGTTTCAACGTGGTGGAAGTGTGGTACCAATAAAGACCACTATAGGGAGATCCACAGGCTTCATGACTGATTCCCCATATGGACTGCGAGTGGCTCTAAGCACTAAGGTACGTGGAAAATATTACTTTTACACCTCTTGTTTGTTATGACTCTGTCTCTTTACAGTCGTAGCTTTGAGTGTATAAAAGTGGTGAAGCCCATCTATGGGATAGGTGCTTCTGATGTTTGTCTAGAAATCAAAGTTTTGAATCGCTTCTGCATCATTGTCCAACTTATCTAACTTTCCTGAAATTGCTCTTCAGGGAACTCTGAGAACTAGAAATGATAGAAATTTCCTCTAGGGTACTGTGACCCTTGGTGCTCTGCAGCTTGGCATTGATTACCACTGGACTGAAACCTCACTGGGCCATAGGCAGCCTACCAGTGTGGATTAGCCCTGACTGTCAGTCTCCGGTAAAAGGGTCTTGTGTCTATGCAACATTCCAGGGACGCAGCCCCACACACAACTACTTTCATTCTCATTGGATGGCTCAAACAACTACAATCTCCTAGGGTAAGGTCTGGAAGGATCCAGAATTGATCTGTTCTTTTGAGGAGATCTTTTGAGCTGAATGAGGCCTATAGCAGATTCCTCTCCTAACCATTTGCCAAAATACAGTGCCAAATACAAATCCTCACTCTTAAGCAAATGTTATAATTACTTTCTTTTTCTTATAGCTTTCTTTTCCATCCATTTCTTTTAAGCATGACTTCTTGGGTCAAACTATGGGCCTTGGGCCCATGAGAAGCCATGGAATAAATTACAAGAGACTTGAGGTCCATAGCTCATGAAGTATTGTCAGTAACAGGGAACTGCCATATCGAGTGCTGTGACATTGTCTGACATGCAAAAGGGATCCTCCTACCAAAAGACAGTAGGGACTAGGCACCATTCTCCAAATGGAGGTTCTTCTAAAGATAGCTGATCTCATCCATTATATACTTTTTCCTTTTAACTTCAGTTTCACTGGGTGATCGTTTCTTGACCTGTTGTCACATTTCAGGGTAGTATTTTTGAAGTCACCTATGCCACTGACCATACTTCACAGTTTAAATCTCTTTCAACAAAGCCTAACTCTCTGTGCCTCCTGTTGTGTGACTTCCTTATTCATATTATTTCACAAATGGGTATTGAGTGTTTATATATTTTATGATGACTTTGTACAGCTTTAATATTAAGCAGTTGTTCAACATAATTTTTCACAGACTTTGTAATCAGTTATTTCCTTTAGGGAGGGACAGTCTTTTCCAAGAAAACTATTACATGAGCATACTCTCTGTGATTCCACTCTCCAGGGTTCTGCCATGGGTGAATTCTATCTCGATGATGGGCATTCTTTCCAATACCTCCGCCAGAAGCAATTCTTGCACAGGAAGTTTTCATTTTCCTCAGGTGTTTTGACCAACAGGTAATGGCAGCTAAAAGAGCCGTGTGCTTTCATAAATAAATTATACTATCCATTTGCTATCCTTAAATGCACAGCTGATGTTTTAAGGTACTATTTTTAAAAATTAATGATGAAAGCCATTTGTATTTTTCTTCTTTTCTTCCAGATTCATTAATGTATAATTTAGAAATAAAATTTTAATATAATTAGCAGATTCCTCTCCTAACCATTTGCCAAAATACAGTGCCAAATACAAATCCTCACTCTTAAGCAAATGTTATAATTACTTTCTTTTTCTTATAGCTTTCTTTTCCATCCATTTCTTTTAAGCATGACTTCTTGGGTCAAACTATGGGCCTTGGGCCCATGAGAAGCCATGGAATAAATTACAAGAGACTTGAGGTCCATAGCTCATGAAGTATTGTCAGTAACAGGGAACTGCCATATCGAGTGCTGTGACATTGTCTGACATGCAAAAGGGATCCTCCTACCAAAAGACAGTAGGGACTAGGCACCATTCTCCAAATGGAGGTTCTTCTAAAGATAGCTGATCTCATCCATTATATACTTTTTCCTTTTAACTTCAGTTTCACTGGGTGATCGTTTCTTGACCTGTTGTCACATTTCAGGGTAGTATTTTTGAAGTCACCTATGCCACTGACCATACTTCACAGTTTAAATCTCTTTCAACAAAGCCACTCTGTGCCTCCTGTTGTGTGACTTCCTTATTCATATTATTTCACAATGGGTATTGAGTGTTTATATATTTTATGATGACTTTGTACAGCTTTAATATTAAGCAGTTGTTCAACATAATTTTTCACAGACTTTGTAATCAGTTATTTCCTTTAGGGAGGGACAGTCTTTTCCAAGAAAACTATTACATGAGCATACTCTCTGTGATTCCACTCTCCAGGGTTCTGCCATGGGTGAATTCTATCTCGATGATGGGCATTCTTTCCAATACCTCCGCCAGAAGCAATTCTTGCACAGGAAGTTTTCATTTTCCTCAGGTGTTTTGACCAACAGGTAATGGCAGCTAAAAGAGCCGTGTGCTTTCATAAATAAATTATGCTATCCATTTGCTATCCTTAAATGCACAGCTGATGTTTTAAGGTACTATTTTTAAAAATTAATGATGAAAGCCATTTGTATTTTTCTTCTTTTCTTCCAGATTCATTAATGTATAATTTAGAAATAAAATTTTAATATAAATATACAAGTATAGTATACAAATACAATTGTAGTATATTTAAAGTATACGGTGTAATGACTTGATATAGTATACATTGTGGAAGTGTTCCCCTCATCAAGTTAATTAACACGTCCATCACCTCACATGTTTAACCTTTTTTTCTACCTTTTGATGAGAACACAAGTTCTACTTCTCTCTTAGCAAATTTCAATTATGCAATACAGGATTATCAACTGTATTTGCCATGTTAGATATTTGATTCTCAAACCTTCTTCATCTTATAACTGAAAGTCTGTACTCTTCTACCAGCCTCTCCCTACTTCTTCCACCCCTCAGCCCCTAGCAACCACCATTTTACTCTGTTTCTATGAGTTCAACTCTTTTTTCCTTTTTTTCTTTTTTCTTTTTTTGCATTCCACATAAAAGTGATGCCATTTGTCACTTTGTTGAATATTTCAGTCCACTTCTTATACTGTTCAGGTCTGTGTTTTGTTAGGTATGTTTTAATATTTTCCATATGTATTGAATTTCTCATTTTGTTCATGCATTGCTCTTTGAACTTGGTGAGCATCCTATGACCATTGGCTTGAACTATCTATCAGGTAAACAATTTATTTCATTAAGGTCAGTTTCTGTAGATTAAGCATGTTCTTTTATTAGGAACATATTCTCCTGTTTCATCTGCCTTGACTCCTGGTGTTGTTTCTCACATTAGATAAGACAGCCATGTCTTCCAGTCTTTACAGACTGGCCTCATGTAGGAGATGATCCTCATTGATCAGCCTGTCCTGAGCTCCTTATAGCTTCCAGACCTTTGTGATTATCCACACTGCCATGTTTGTTCTTAGTGACTGCCAGTGGTTAAGGATATGCTGTGACCCATCTGTATCCCAAAGGGGCATATTTTAGTCATCACCTAGATACAGACTGATTAGAACCTTCAGGCAGTAGCTGGGAAAGTATGCAGTTAGATCCTTTCCAGGAAGAACCTGGGAAATAGATATTTTTGCCTGCTCCCTCTGCACTGAGCCCTGGGAGAATAGCCACGCTGCCTTTTAACAACTGCTTCTTTATTTGCTGTAATTAACTCCGTTGCCTCTCAGAGCAAGGTGATTTGAGGGCCTGTCTCTCCAGGTGGGAGCCTTGAATGGATGGACACTGGAAGTGTGATCCAAACCTTTTACTTTTTCGGGAGAAGCTGCTGCTGCTAAGTCGCTTCAGTCGTGTCCAACTCTGTGCGACCCCATAGACGGCGGCCCACCAGGCTCCCCCATCCCTGGGATTCTCCAAGCAAGAACACTGGAGTGGGTTGCCATTTCCTTCTCTGGAGAAGCTAGGAGTTGCAAATTCCTTCCCAATTTTATGGGACTATGCCAAAGGTGGGGCTTCCCTGGTAGCTCAGCGGTAAAGAATCCACCTGCAATGTAGGAGTCACAGGAGACACAGGTTCATTCCCTGGGTTGAAAAGATTCCCTGGAAGAGGGCATGGCAACTCACTCCAGTTTTCTTGCCTGGAGAATCCCCATGGACAGAGGAGCCTGGAGACTACAGTCCATAGGGTCACAAAGAGTCAGATACAACTGAAGTGACTTAGCACACAAACATGCCAGGGGTGGGAGTTATATGGAAAGTGTGTTTCAGCCTTTCCTGCTTGTTTTGATGTGGGTATTTTCTCAATCACCCAATGTGCAGGAGTCACTCAGAATTGATCTGTTCTTTTGAGGAGATCTTTTGAGCTGAATGAGGCCTATAGCAGATTCCTCTCCTAACCATTTGCCAAAATACAGTGCCAAATACAAATCCTCACTCTTAAGCAAATGTTATAATTACTTTCTTTTTCTTATAGCTTTCTTTTCCATCCATTTCTTTTAAGCATGACTTCTTGGGTCAAACTATGGGCCTTGGGCCCATGAGAAGCCATGGAATAAATTACAAGAGACTTGAGGTCCATAGCTCATGAAGTATTGTCAGTAACAGGGAACTGCCATATCGAGTGCTGTGACATTGTCTGACATGCAAAAGGGATCCTCCTACCAAAAGACAGTAGGGACTAGGCACCATTCTCCAAATGGAGGTTCTTCTAAAGATAGCTGATCTCATCCATTATATACTTTTTCCTTTTAACTTCAGTTTCACTGGGTGATCGTTTCTTGACCTGTTGTCACATTTCAGGGTAGTATTTTTGAAGTCACCTATGCCACTGACCATACTTCACAGTTTAAATCTCTTTCAACAAAGCCACTCTGTGCCTCCTGTTGTGTGACTTCCTTATTCATATTATTTCACAATGGGTATTGAGTGTTTATATATTTTATGATGACTTTGTACAGCTTTAATATTAAGCAGTTGTTCAACATAATTTTTCACAGACTTTGTAATCAGTTATTTCCTTTAGGGAGGGACAGTCTTTTCCAAGAAAACTATTACATGAGCATACTCTCTGTGATTCCACTCTCCAGGGTTCTGCCATGGGTGAATTCTATCTCGATGATGGGCATTCTTTCCAATACCTCCGCCAGAAGCAATTCTTGCACAGGAAGTTTTCATTTTCCTCAGGTGTTTTGACCAACAGGTAATGGCAGCTAAAAGAGCCGTGTGCTTTCATAAATAAATTATACTATCCATTTGCTATCCTTAAATGCACAGCTGATGTTTTAAGGTACTATTTTTAAAAATTAATGATGAAGGCCATTTGTATTTTTCTTCTTTTCTTCCAGATTCATTAATGTATAATTTAGAAATAAAATTTTAATATAAATATACAAGTATAGTATACAAATACAATTGTAGTATATTTAAAGTATACGGTGTAATGACTTGATATAGTATACATTGTGGAAGTATTCCCCTCATCAAGTTAATTAACACGTCCATCACCTCACATGTTTAACCTTTTTTTCCACCTTTTGATGAGAACACAAGTTCTACTTCTCTCTTAGCAAATTTCAATTATGCAATACAGGATTATCAACTGTATTTGCCATGTTAGATATTTGATTCTCAAACCTTCATCATCTTATAACTGAAAGTCTGTACTCTTCTACTAGCTTCTCCCTACTTCTCCCACCCCTCAGCCCCTAGCAACCACCATTTTACTCTGTTTCTATGAGTTCAACTCTTTTTTCCTTTTTTTTTTTTTTTTTGCATTCCACATATAAGTGATGCCATTCATCACTTTGTTGAATATTTCAGTCCACTTCTTGTACTGTTCAGGTCTGTGTTTTGTTAAGTACTTTTTAATATTTTCCATATGTATTGAATTTCTCATTTTGTTCATGCATTGCTCTTTGAACTTGGTGAGCATCCTATGACCATTGGCTTGAACTATCTATCAGATAAACAATTTATTTCATTAAGGTCAGTTTCTGTAGATTAATCTTGTTCTTTTGTTAGGAACATATTCTCCTGTTTCATCTGCCTTGACTCCTGGTGTTTGTCTCACATTATATAAGACAGCCATGTCTTCCAGTCTTTACAGACTGGCCTCATGTAGGAGATGATCCTCATTGATCAGCCTGTCCTGAGCTCCTTATAGCTTCCAGACCTTTGTGATTATCCACACTGCCATGTTTGTTCTTAGTGACTGCCAGTAGTTAAGGATATGCTGAGACCCATCCGTATCCCAAAGGGGCATATTTTAGTCATCACCTAGATACAGGCTGATTAGAACCTTCAGGCAGTAGCTGGGAAAGTATGCAGTAAGATCCTTTCCAGGAAGAACCTGGGAGATGGATATTTTTGCCTGCTCCCTCTGCACTGAGCCCTGGGGGGATAGCCACGCTGCCTATTAACAACTGCTTCTTTATTTGCTGTAATTAACTCCGTTGCCTCTCAGAGCAAGGTGATTTGAGAGCCTGTCTCTCCAGGTGGGAGCCTTGAAAGGATGGACACGGTAAGTGTGATGCAAACCTTTTACTTTTTCTGGAGAAGCTGCTGCTGCTAAGTCGCTTCAGTTGTGTCCAACTCTGTGCGACCACATAGACGGCAGCCCACCAGGCTCCCCCATCCCTGGGATTCTCCAAGCAAGAACACTGGAGTGGGTTGCCATTTCCTTCTCTGGAGAAGCTAGGAGTTGCAAATTCCTTCCCAATTTTATGGGACTATGCCTGTGGTCATGTATGGATGTGAGAGTTGGACTGTGAAGAAGGCTGAGTGCCGAAGAATTGATGCTTTTGAACTGTGGTGTTGGAGAAGACTCTTGAGAGTCCCTTGGACTGCAAGGAGATTCAACCTGTCCATTCTGAAGGAGATCAGCCCTGGGATTTCTTTGGAAGGAATGATGCTAAAGCTGAAACTCCAGTACTTTGGCCACCTCATGCGAAGAGTTGACTCGTTGGAAAAGACTCTGATGCTGGGAGGGATTGGG
>SJYT01057561.1:139780-157964 GCA_006410635.1 Cephalophus harveyi | reverse complement strand
AAAAAAAAAAAAAAAAAAGAACTTTAACAGTCTGTAACTACGCCTGGGAGCCATGAGGCTGCCTGAAATACCTCTAGCTGAGGCAGGTAGTATTTACAGAGACTCAGGACCCAGTCCATGAAGCAGTACTTGGTTTGGCTTAGTGCCAGAGGAACTTCCAGTGAGAGGTAACTCAGCTTTGGGTTTGAGATGTTCTTCTCCAGCTCAAGATGACATATTAAAGATGGGATTTGGTCATTAGGAATGTTCTTTGACAAATATTTGTTGCTATAGGACCCCTAGTTGTCTTCAGTTTGAACAGCTTCTGTTAAAGCAGAATAAGAGCAAAAACCAGCAATGGGAAGGGAAAAAGTTCATTGAGCTGCATAAGCAAAGTAATTTATCTAGCTTATATACCTATAATTTAGTCTGCAACAGGAAAATATTTACAGTAGTATACCTAACCAATTACACTGCAAAAAATTTACTTAAAAACAACAGCAACAACAACAAAAGCTTCCAAGTATCTTACCCCTCTCCATTTATGGATAATTTCTGCCTTGAGGCCTAGGTCTGAAGGACAGGTTGGTTGTCCTTCAACCAACCAGAGTTGGTTGCCGATATCGAATCAGATTCAGTTCCGTGTGATGAACCAGCTCTTGAACTCCCGCATCCCCTCATTGTCATCTTCTCTGGGTTCAGTGCCTTGTCTCTGTAGGTTCTGAAATGTAGAGGAGCAGTCACACGAGAGGGCCCAGCGCTGCAATAAAGGGGGCTCATTATCCAACACAGTTCTGTGATTTCAGCTCAGCAGCATGTAGTGTCTTAGAAAGAGCATGGGCTTCGCAGTCAGGTAGACCTAGTTGAGTCTGAAAGCCAGCTTGTCACTCATTCCCTTCTTATCTTGGGCAGGATTTGTGAGCGCCGTCTTCCCAGCCCTCCCCATCTGTCATTCCTCCTTGGGCTGCCATGATGGCTGTCTAAGAAAAGATCCTCCACACTCAGATTATCCTTACCTTCCAGCATAATTTCCCAGCAACTCTCTTATTAGCTCCCTTGTTGCATGACTAATTACCATGGACCTAACTGCTTAAACTGACACAGGTTTATCACCTCACAGTGTCGGGAGGCCTTAAGTCTAGTCATGGGTTGGTTGGAACCCAACTGCTTTAAGTCCGCACAAGGCTCAATCAAGGTGTCAGCCAGGGCTGTGATCTCATGTGAGACTTGGAATCGTCCTCTGAACTCACATGGTTGTTGCCAGTATTCAGTTCCTTGCATTTTAGGACTGAGGTTTTTAGCGGTTGCCCACAGTCCCCTGGGTTTCCCTTGTGACTCAGCTGGTAAAGAATCTTCCTGCAATGCAGGAGACCTGGGTTCTATCCCTGGGTTGGGAAGATCCCCTGGAGCAGGAAAGGCTACCCACTCCAGTATTCTGGCCTGGAGAATTCCATGAGCTATACAGTTCATCAGGTCATGAAGAGTTGGACACGACTGAGTCCCTTGACATGTGGAACTTTCCATATGTGGTTCCCAGTTCCAAACCAACCTGCTCTTTTGAAGCCCAGTAAAGAAAGTCGGGAGATGGTGATGAACAGAGAGGCCTGGCATGCTGCAATTCATGGGGTCTCAAAGAGTCGGACGCGACTGAGCGACTGAACTGAACTGAAAGAAAGTCCAGTTTTTATGTATTTATTAACATAATCACACGAGTTAGGTCTCATCACCTTTGCTGTAATTTGTTTTTTAGAAGCAAGTCACATGCAAAGAGAGGAAATTACACAAAGGTGTGAACATCTGGAGGTGAGGAGCGTTGAGAATCACCGTAGGACCTGCCCATCATACTTTCAAAGTGCAACAAGCCACAGTGTGTCCTGTCTGTGTCTGTGTTGGTTGCTAATTGTTTCAGTGAAATTTGTTTCATTTTCCCAAAGAAATCAGAATTGGCAAACACTTGGGAAGGTGAGAGCTGTTTTCACATTCCTCCCCAGTGTAGAAAAAGATAGCTGATGCAGGGTTTTTGTTTTCTGAGACTCCAGACTCAGTCTCAAAATTCTTTGAAGGACAGTGCAGAAGAGAGAAACTACAGTTTGATCAGTTTTGGGAGGTGTTGTGAAACCCATTTGCCATCCTTGAACTAGACTGTACATCCTGATGAGCTAGGAACATGGGTTTGCCCAGCATCATATAAAGGGAAGTGATGTCAGCCTGGCGCCTGCAGTCCTTAACACACCAGCACCTTTAGTAAGGACAGTGATAATTCATGTGGAACTAACAGAAATTTCCACATATAAAGTGTGTCTTTTACTCGGTTCCCTAACAGGAAACATCAGAGAAAAACCTTAAAACTAACAGGATGACAATGCAATAGGACACAGTTATGCTTGCAAAGGTGGAAAACCAGTACAGGCTGTGTAACTAGAGAAATTGTTAACACAACAGTTCAGACAGTATATGAGTTTGAGTCCTTTGGGAAGGAGAAATGTATCTGTAAATAAGTTTATTCCCCTGGCAATATTTGCTTTTCTTTGTATGCATCTGCTTTGTATGTGCTGAGAGTTTCCTTATCATGCTTTCATGATTGTATGAGTGAATTACTAGGAATGCTATCAGTTTCCTTATATTCTAAGCCTTATAAGAGATAAAAGAGTCCATCCTGTACCTGTCCTTGGGCTCAATTTAAGTTAGAGAAAAACGAAATTCTCTGTAGAAGAAAAAGTTCTTATAAGATGGCAGAGACATACCATTGATCTAAGGCTCATTTATTTTAATAGAGAAACTTAGTCATGGATTATCAGTGGAAAGCATTATATAGTAAGTGCAATTTTAGCAAGACCTTATTCTTCTAGTTGCATAAGGGATCTCTCCAGAATAAGAAACAAGAAAAAGTTATTTTACTGGCCAAAATAGAAGAAAGATATATATAGATCTATTTAGATGTAAGTACATATAAACATATGTAAATAGGTCACTATGGAGAGCAACAAAGCTGGAATATATTTTCTACCTTTAAAGAGCTGACACAGTGCAGGTACTTAGTAAGCATGTAATTAATATTTACATATTTCAGGAAAAGGGTTTGGCACTAAAATGACAGTATTTGTCTATAATCATTTTAACCAGGGGAATGGAAATTGTCAGAAAGCTTCCCAACCAGTGCTGTTAAATCTATAGCCTTATTTTAACCTTGGAGACTATGGATAGTGACTCTACAATCTATTCTGTGGAACAGAATGTGTAAAGGGTTTGTAAATACATATTTATAAACTATTTTATATAATTTCAAGGTTGAGAGTGGTGGAATGTTTCTCAGGATCTAATTATGAATAAGAGATGAACTGTTAGATGTTTCACCTCATCTCAAAAAGTATAATGATGTAATACTGAGATAATTTTAGAAAAATACACTTCAAGTAGGATATTGTCTTTTGAGCATGTGGAATATGGTAAATGTTGGTGGCTCAGATGGTAAAGAATCTGCCTGCCATGAGGGAGACCTGGGTTTGATCCCTGGGTCAGGAAGATCCTCTGGAGAAAGAAATGGAAATCTAATCCAGTATTCTTGCCTAGAGAACTCCATGGAAGTCTGGAGAACTCCAGAGGCACCTGGCGGGCTATAGTTCATAGCGTCACAAAGAGTCAGACATGACTGAGTGACCACCTACCAGTTACGTAGGACAGTTGTAATACAATATTTAAAGTTAATAAACTGGGTGACTTAAGGCAACAGAAGTCAATTATCTCACAGTTCTAGAGGCTAGAAGAAAGCCAGTCCTGGCACTGTCTTGGAAGATCTAGAAGAGTATCCTTTCTTGCTCCTTCCTAGCGTCTGCTAGTTTTCAGGAATCCTTGGCATTTCTTGGCTGGTAGAGGCTTCCCTCCAATTTCTGCCTCCATCATCATAGAGCTGTCTTCCTGTGTGTGGCTATCTCTGTGTCAAGATTCCCCTTTTAGGGGCAAACCCTATCCAGTATGACTTAACTCAGTTTAGCTTAAAGTTAACTTAACTTTAACTTACATCTATAAAGAACTTATCTCCAAATAAAGTCACGTTAATAGGTACTGGGAATTAGGACTTGAACATATATTTTTAAAAGACAGTTCAACCTACAGCAATTACTAATTGGCTTCTCTTCTTCTGAGCTACCCTGTGATTGAAACTTAGTCGTTCTCTCTAGGGAGAAGCACTTTGAAGATAGATGCTATAATCAGAATGCCCCAGTCGCCTTTAGGTCTAGTCTACTCACTTTAGTAGACTTCACTGCCATGCATTATCCTGAACTCAAGGCATAGCTCCAAGAAAGCTCAGAAAGCAGTGACAAGGACACGCATGATGACAGCAAAAGACAGAACTGAGCAAGCACAACACAGATGCAGTTAGGAGGAGATCCAGAATAGGGAGATGAGCAAGCTACTGAGAAGGTGGTCGTGGGAGGGCAGTAGCAATTTGGGGGCAGAAACAGCGTTAGCAGAGGCTCAGAGATTTAAAAACAAAACAAAACATAGCACATGTTGTATGGCTGCCTAGCGTTAAGAGTACAGAATCACAGGTTTTGGCCTGTAGGTCTTCATTGTTTTGGAGGAAGAAAAGGAACTGCATGGGGGTATTCCTGTCTCTTTTTATTGCTAGGTGATAAACAGGCAGAGTGTCTCCAGGTCCATGCATGCATCTGTGTTGCTAAGGGATCACTATGTGTACAGGTGTGATAATAGGATGGATTAATACACTGGATAATGGGCTTTGGTAATAAGATGTTAACTCTTAAAGCAACACTGTGATTTAGATTGTGTTGATATCCCCATTTTTGTGATAACTAAACTGTGACTTAAAACAGTAAGAAATGAATTCAGGGTTGCACAACTCTGATAAGTGTTGGGTGTATGTATTACGGTTCTCCAGAAAAGCAGAACCCATAGGAGAGATACACACATAGATAAACACATACACCCAGAGAGATTTCTTTTAGTAATTGGCTCATACTATGACTATGGAGTCCAAGAATTGTCATGATTTACCGTCTGCATGTCAGAGAACAGGAAAGTTGGTGGTGTAATTCAGTCTGAGACCAAAAGGTCTGAGAAACAGAGAGCTGATGTCCAAGGGCAGGAGAAGATGGATGCACCAGTTCGGGCAGAGAGAGCAAATTGCCGCCCTCTGCCTTTTTGTTATGTTTGGGCCCTCAGTGGATGGAATGATACCCACCCATCTTGGGGAGGTTCATCTGCTTTATTTGGTTCACCAATTCAAATACTAACCTCTTCTAGAAACCCCGCCTCAGACACACCCTGAAATGATGTCTTACCAGCTGTTTGGGGATTCCTAAGCCCAGTCAAAAGTTCACACAAAATCAATCATTACAGACCAGGAACTGAACCCCAATTTGGCTGGTCCCAGAGCACACACAGTGCGCTGGACTCCAAAATCACTGCAGATGGTGATTGCAGCCTTGAAATTTAAAGACACTTACTCCTTGGAAGGAAAGTTATGACCAACCTAGACAGCATATTAAAAAGCAGAGACATTACTTTGCCAACAAAGGTCCATCTAGTCAAGGCTTTGGTTTTTCCAGTGGTCATGTATGAATATGAGAGTTGGACTATAAAGAAAGCTGAGCACCAAAGAATTGATGCTTTTGAACTGTGGGGTTGGAGAAGATTCTTGAGAGTCCCTTGGACAGCAAGGAGATCCAACCTCCAACCAGTCCATCCTAAAGCAGATCAGTCCTGGGTGTTCTTTGGAAGGACTGATGTTGAAGCTGAAACTCCAATACTTTGGCCACCTGATGCGAAGAGCTGACTCATTTGAAAATATCCTGATGCTGGGAAAAATTGAGGGCAGGAGGAGAAGGGGATGACATAGGATGAGATGGTTGGATGGCATCATCAACTCAATGGACATGGTTTGGATGGACTCCGGGAGTTGGTGATGGACAGGGAGGCCTGGCATGTTGTGTTTCTTGGGGTCACAAAGAGTCGGACATGAGTGAGTGAGTGAACTGAACTGAATTTAGAGCACACGCTGGTAACTGCACAGCATAGCTTATGGTTTGGCTTGGGGAAACCAGCACTTCGGTGCATAGCACTTAGCTGTATTTTTTCTCAGAGTGAGTTCTCTCTGTATCATCTTGGGACTAATGCCTGAGTATAGGGAGACTTTTGAAGATAGCAATAATATCTGTGCACTTTAGATGTAATGTATCTTGGAACAAAGATGTGCAAAGATGTGCAAAAATTGCTTCTCCATTCCTGTTTATAAAAATTGGCGAATTTGCTGATAAGGGAAATAATGGCCAAATGACTCCAGTAGATAAGATAATTTGAGAGTAAAAAATAAAATGTCTTAGAGACTTTTACATTATTTGTTTTCTAGATAAAGAATAAGAAATTAAGAGACTCAAAGTGATTTTTCTTTAAAATGTATGACATTTAGTTGTTGATCAGTAATTTTTAAATAAAAAAAATAATAAATGTCCAAATCAAAAGGAAAGTTAGTGGCCAGATAAAGACTATTTGAGGCTTTTTCACTCCAAGTTCAGTGTATTTTCTACTATTTTTTAAAGGAAAAGTGGCAAAGATTTGGAGAGAAGGAGCAAAGTAAGGTGAGGACAGGTGAGACAGAGAAATGGAGGGAGATGTCTGTTGAGTGTACACCTCTGGGGAGGGAGGTGCTGAAGGGAGCTATTCTGAATCCTGGTACATCCACTCTAAAAAGTGCAATGACTTTAGTCATTGGAGGCAATGCTGTAGAAGGGAAGTAGCAATCAGAAGAATGCAGTTTCAGGGATGGTCCTTTACAGAAGCCTCCCGTGGTACTGTGCTGTCATTAATACTTGTCTCATCCTAGTCTCCTGGGCTTCGTAAATGCTTCACACCACTTGAAAGAATGGTTGCTAATTGTGCTGAACACGTTCAGAGGTGGCATCGTGGAGCAAGACTGGGCAACCCCAGCCCTAATGGGCTTGAGTGTGGTCTCTGGAGTGAAAAGCCGTCTCTCAAAAGCTTCTGCAAAACAGCTATTGGGAGGCATGTTAGGAAGATTTAATGCCGCAATTTGAAGGGTCGATATCTAAGCTTTTCAATGGCTGCTGACACCTCAGATGGATTCTAGGTGGCTCCCCAAGGGGTACAAGTCTAACCGTCATCCGCATAAATTTATCTCTCTCTGAATAGGGGCCCATCCTTCTCTTATGAGAGCTCAGTGCCAAGTTTTAGAGGTAGGACCAACACACCACGTGATGAGTGAGCATTCACTGCTGAGTTGCATACTTTTGATGGCCTATTCAAAGTACAGAGAGAGAAGAGATCAAAGCAGATGACGGCGCTTAGAATTCAGGAGGGGAGAGTGGCAGGACGGGAAGGCACTTGGCTTGCTCTGGAGAAATGGACAGTTGGCATCAGGATGGATTCCAAGGCTTGAGAACAGCCTGCAGGGGCGATGGGAGTGCGCACACAGTGGCTTGAGTGGAATAGGAAATGTGTGTTCCATTTGATTATATCAAACTGTTTTAGTTTGTCTTGAACACACCTGATCTCTTACTAATTTCCTTTATTTGCAAAAAAAAGATATTAAGCCTCAGGCTCAGTCTTTAGAGCTGTTATTAGCATTATTTTATTTCCATTTTATTTTTATGGCTAACTTCTATAGGCAAATGATAACTCATTTTCCATTTTTAGTACTCAGTTCAGTTCAGTCGCTCAGTCGTGTCCGACTCTTTGCGACCCCATGAATTGCAGCACGCCAGGCCTCCCTGTTCATCACCATCTCTTATTTTCAAATACAAATATGTGGAGTAAAAAGAAGTGAGTCAGTTCAAAGAAAAAGGTAACGTAAATAAGAATTCAGGATGTATCTAGATTTGGTCTTCTCTCATAGCTCACTTGACAAAGAATCTGCCTGCAATGCAGGAGACTTGGGTTTAGTCCCTGGGTGGGGAAGATCCCCTAGAGAAGGAAATGGCAACCCACTCCAGTATTCTTACCTGGAGAATCCCATGGACAGAGGAGCCTGGCAGGCTATAGTCCATGCAATCGCAAGAGTGGGACACAGCTTAGCGCCTAAACCACCATATAGATAGATAAATGTGTGCCAATGCTGCGTCATTGATCAGAGTTTGGGAAGAGCACTGTTGACAAGTGGCTGTTGTGAAATGTTGATCCTGGTCTTTCAATTTCTCATCCTCTTTCCGTTTTCCATGGATATTCCAGCAAAATGGAACTGCTGTTTGTTCCCTATAAACCATCCATACTTGTATCCCTCCTGTCTGTCTGTCTTCCAGATGAAAATGTTTTCTCTGGAGCACTCAAACTGGCCTAGCACTAAGTACGTGCCAGTAAATATTTGATGAATAAATGAGTGTAAGAAGGAGTCCATAAATAAATCAGGTGTGACTTTTGAAAAAAATTGTCTTGTGGTAGGATCTGAACTAGAGTAATGGCAGTGAAAAGCAAGAGAAAGGGCCAATCCAGGTGACACTGAGAAATAAGGCATCACATTTAGGTCACTGCTCCTTAGACTTGAATCTGCACACCAGGCATGTGGGCATCTTGTGGAAATGCAGATACTGATTCAGGAGGTCTGGCATGAGGCCTGAGGTTCTGTATTCCTAACGGGCTCCCCAGGGATGCTGACCTTGCTGGTGGGTGGATATGTGTTGAGTTGTAAAGTTTTAGTGATATTGGAGGGGTGGGTAGTGAACTCCTGTTTTTAATATTAGTTTATTTACTAATTTGGCTTCATCGGGTCTTAGTTGCACATGCATGATCTTCATTGAGTCATGTGGGGTCTTTCTCACAGTGGACAAGCTCAGAGGACATGCGGGCTTAGTTGCCCCCTGGCATGTGGGATCTTAGTTCCCCGACCAGGGATCTAACCCATGTCCCTTACATTGCAAGATTCTCAACCACTGGATGACCAGGAAAGTCTCTCTTGTGGTACTTAAATTTAAAAAAGAAAATAAATACTATTTTAAAGATGGAGTAAAAAGAAGTGAGTCAGTTCAAAGAAAAAGGTAACGTAAATAAGAATTCAGGATGTATCTAGATTTGGTCTTCTCTCATAGCTCACTTGACAAAGAATCTGCCTGCAATGCAGGAGACTTGGGTTTAGTCCCTGGGTGGGGAAGATCCCCTAGAGAAGGAAATGGCAACCCACTCCAGTATTCTTACCTGGAGAATCCCATGGACAGAGGAGCCTGGCAGGCTATAGTCCATGCAATCGCAAGAGTGGGACACAGCTTAGCGCCTAAACCACCATATAGATAGATAAATGTGTGCCAATGCTGCGTCATTGATCAGAGTTTGGGAAGAGCACTGTTGACAAGTGGCTGTTGTGAAATGTTGATCCTGGTCTTTCAATTTCTCATCCTCTTTCCGTTTTCCATGGATATTCCAGCAAAATGGAACTGCTGTTTGTTCCCTATAAACCATCCATACTTGTATCCCTCCTGTCTGTCTGTCTTCCAGATGAAAATGTTTTCTCTGGAGCACTCAAACTGGCCTAGCACTAAGTACGTGCCAGTAAATATTTGATGAATAAATGAGTGTAAGAAGGAGTCCATAAATAAATCAGGTGTGACTTTTGAAAAAAATTGTCTTGTGGTAGGATCTGAACTAGAGTAATGGCAGTGAAAAGCAAGAGAAAGGGCCAATCCAGGTGACACTGAGAAATAAGGCATCACATTTAGGTCACTGCTCCTTAGACTTGAATCTGCACACCAGGCATGTGGGCATCTTGTGGAAATGCAGATACTGATTCAGGAGGTCTGGCATGAGGCCTGAGGTTCTGTATTCCTAACGGGCTCCCCAGGGATGCTGACCTTGCTGGTGGGTGGATATGTGTTGAGTTGTAAAGTTTTAGTGATATTGGAGGGGTGGGTAGTGAACTCCTGTTTTTAATATTAGTTTATTTACTAATTTGGCTTCATCGGGTCTTAGTTGCACATGCATGATCTTCATTGAGTCATGTGGGGTCTTTCTCACAGTGGACAAGCTCAGAGGACATGCGGGCTTAGTTGCCCCCTGGCATGTGGGATCTTAGTTCCCCGACCAGGGATCTAACCCATGTCCCTTACATTGCAAGATTCTCAACCACTGGATGACCAGGAAAGTCTCTCTTGTGGTACTTAAATTTAAAAAAGAAAATAAATACTATTTTAAAGATGAAGTTTGAAAGAAAAAACTCCTAAACATTCAGGGAGATTCTTTTTTCCTATAAACGTTCACCATGTTTTTCAGTTCTACAATCTCCCCTTTTACTTCTGTAACTCATTTTTGGTCACATTTTGTTCTTGTTTCTCCTACGTATAGAGGCCTGATTGGCCCATAATAACCACTGAGCAGAGGAATGCTGTGAAGTATTGCATAATCATGATCTCAGTAAAGCAAGCTTGTTTGCACTTGAGTGAAGTTGCCCGAGGTAACACAGTAAAGGGCAAAGCTCTTCCACAAACTCCTCTAGCTCCTGGGACTGTCGGTGGGAGATTCTACAGGTCAAGGTGGAGACCCTGTGGGTCACGATGGAAATTCTGTGGGTCACCATGGAGACTCTGTGGGTCACGGTGGAGACTCTGTGGGTCGCGGTGGAGACTGTGGGTCACGGTGGAGACTCTGTGGGTCATGGTGGAGACTCTGTGGGTCACAGGGGAGACTCTGTGGGTCATGGTGGAGACTCTGTGGGTCGCGGGGGAGACTCTGGGTCACCGTGGAGACTCTGTGGGTCACGGGGGAGACTCTGGGTCACCGTGGAGACTCTGTGGGTCACGGGGGAGACTCTGTGGGTCATGGGGGAGACTCTGTGGGTCGCGGGGGAGACTCTGTGGGTCACGGTGGAGACTCTGTGGGTCGCGGTGGAGACTGCTGTCTCTTATACACATCTAGATGTGTATAAGAGACAGGTGTACAGGTCGGGGGAGACTCTGTGGGTCGCGGGGGAGACTCTGTGGGTCGCGGGGGAGACTCTGTGGGTCGCGGCCATTTGAGCGTTCAGGGTAAGGCTTCTTCTCCCCTCCTCCTCTGTCCTTCCTCCCCAGGAGCAGAGGGAAGAGGCCGTGTGCAGTGTCAGCCAGGCACGCCCCTGCTGCTGGGGGCTGCCTCCCTGCCGGAACCTGGTGATTGTTATTGTACGAAAGTGCGTTTTGGGGGACGGGCAGATCCCTGACAGCAGGCTAAAGTAACAAACACAGACTTCAGTTCCCTCCCTCCCCCTTGGTTACAGACCTTACTTGGCTTTTTCTTGTTACATTTTTATTTTAGGTTTAGTAGCTTCAGTCACAAACCACAAATCAAGTTGTGTACCACAGTCTTCCGGCTCCTGCTGTCACTAGGCGGTAATTACCGCTCGACATCCTTCCCCAACATTGACATTTTCACCAGCCTGAAGAACCAAAACACATTTGTTTGTTTTAGGTTGGTTTTCTTCAATTAATTTTAATAATCCATGTACTGTTTTTCTTAATTTCTTATTTGCATGTTTTATGTCTGTTGTTATTTAATTTTTGTGGTGTTTCTCAGAAATGTGAAATTAGCTATTCCAGATACTAGGTTCAGAAGATTCAGTATGTCACACAGCATTATGGTGGTTAAATACCAAGACTAGAACCTAACCTTGCTGGTTTAGAAATAATTAGTGAGAAAGGATCAGGACCTGAATTCCCTTGGGAGAGAGGATATAAATATATATATATATGTGTGTGTGTGTGTGTGTGTGTGTGTGAATATGTACACATATATCTATGTACTACTGCATATGTGTGTATATATAATTAATAATAAAATCAGTATAGGTCCAAAAATAGCTGCAATTTACATTTTAGTATAGTAAACATTTTCCTATATGTAGAAGAGAGTACACTTACTTTTTTTGTCTATTGCTGATTTTTAATCTAAAACTTTATAATAAGCACTTAGCAATGTTGTTAGAAGTCTATGGCCTCTTTATTATACTAAATTAAATGAATTTTTTCATTGATCATCAAATTAATGGATGTTTACTGTAGAAGTTTTGTAAACACTGAAATTTTAAAGAAAAATAAAATAATCCATAATTATATGACTCACAGTTAATAAGCATTACTCTATAGTATACTTCTTTCATGTATCTGTTCAGTTCAGTCACTCAGTTGTGTCTGACTCTTTGCGACCACATGGACTGCAGCATGCCAGGACTCCTTGTCCATCACTAACTCTTGGAGTTTACTCAACCTCTTGTCCATTGAGTCAGTGATGACATCCAACCTTCTCATCCTCTGTCGTCTCCTTCTCCTCCTGCCTTCAATCTTTATTTCCCAGCATCAGGGTCTTTTCCAGTGAGTCAGTTCTTCGCATCAGGTGGCCAAAGTATTGGATCAGTCCTTCCAATGAATAGTAAGGACTGATTTCCTTTTGAATAGACTGGTTGGATCTCCTTGCAGTCCAAGGGACTCTCTCAAGAGTCTTCTCCAACACCACAGCTCAAAAGCATCAGTTCTTCAGCTCTCAGCTTTCTTTATCCTCCAGCTCTCACATCCATACATGACTACTGGAAAAACCATAGCTTTGAATAAACGGACCTTTGTTGGCACAGTAATGTCTCTGCTTTTTAATATGCTGTCTAGGTTGGTCGTAACTTTTCTTCCAAGGAGCAAGTTTCTTTGAATTTCATGGCTGCAGTCACTATCTGCAGTGATTTTGGAGCCAAAAAATAAATTCTGTCACTGTTTCAATTGTTTCCCCATCTGTTTGCCATAAAGTGATGGGACCAGATGCCATGATGAATGTTGAGTTTTAAGCCAGCTTTTTGACTCTCCTCTTTCACTTTCAACGAGAGGCTCTTTAGTTCTTCACTTTCTGCCATAAGAGTGGTGTCATCTGCATATATATAAGGTTATTGATATTTCTCCCAGCAATCTTGATTCCATCTTGTGTTTCATCCAGCCCAGCATTTCTCATGATGTACTCTGCATATAAGTTAAATAAGGAGGGTGACAGTATATAGCCTTGATGTACTCCTTTCCCAATTTGGAACCAGTCTGTTGTTTCATGTCTAGTTCTAATTATTGCTTCCTGACCTGCATACAGATTTCAAAGGAGGCAAGTCAGGTGGTCTGGTATTCTCATCTCTTTCAGAATTTTCCACAGTTTGTTGTGATCCACGCAGCCAAAAGCTTTGGCATAGTCAATAAAGCAGAAGTAGATGTTTTTCTTGCTTTTTTGATGATCCAACAATATTGGCAATTTGATCTCTGGTTCCTCTGCCTTTTGTAAATCTAGCTTGAACATCTGGGAGTTTGTGGTTCATGAACTGTTGAAGCCTGGCTTGGAGAATTTTGAGCATTACTTTGGTAGCATGTGAGATGAGTGCAGTTGTATGGTAGTTTGAACATTCTTTGGGATTGGAATGAAAACTGACCTTTTCCAGTCCTGTGGCCACTGCTGAGTTTTCCAAATTTGCTGGCATATTGAGTGCAGAACTTTCACAACATTATCTTTTAGGATTTGAAATAGTTCAACTGGAATTCCATCGCCTCCATTAGCTTTGTTCATAGTGATGCTTCTTAAGGCCCACTTGACTTTGCATTCTAGGATGTCTGGCTCTAGGTGAGTGATCACACCATCGTGATTATCTGTGTCACGAAGATCTTTTTTGTATAGTTCTGTGTATTCTTGCCAGGTCTTGATATCTTCTTCTTCTGTTCAGTCCCTACCATTTCTGTCTTTTATTGTGCCCATCTTTGCATGAATGTTCCCTTGGTATCTCTCATTTTCTTGAGGAGATCTCTAGTCTTTCCCAGCCTTTTTTCCCCCCAGATTTCTTTGCATTGATCACTGAGGAAGGCTTTCTTATCTCTCCTTGCTGTTCTTTGTAACTCTGCATTAAAATGGGTATATTTTTCCTTTTCTCTTTTTCCTTTCACTTCTCTTCTTTTTATAGATGTTTGTAAGGGCTCCTCCAACAACCATTTTGCCTTTTTTGCATTTCTTTTTCTTGGGAATGGTCTTTATCCCTGCCTCCTGTACTATGTCATGAACCTCCGTCCATAGTTCTTCAGGCACTCTGTCAGATCTAATCCCTTGAATCTATTTTTCACTTCCACTGTATAATCGCAAGGGATTTGATTTAGGTCATACCTGAATGGTCTAGTGGTTTCCCCACTTTCTTCAATTTAAGTCTGGATTTGGCAATAAGGAGTTCATGATCTGAGCCACAGTCAGCCCCCAGTCTTGTTTTTGGTGACTATAAAGAGCTTCTCCATCTTAGGCTGCAAAGAATATAATCAGTCTGATTTCCGTATTGACTTGCACCCAAGTACTACATTTCGGACTCTTTTGTTGACTGTTATGGCTGCTCCATTTCTTCTAAGGGACTCTTGCCCGCAGTAGTAGATATAATGGTCATCTGAGTTAAATTCACCCATTCCAGTCCATTTTAATTCACTGATTCCTAAAATGTTGATGTTCACTCTTGCCGTCTCCTGTTTGACTACTTCCAATTTGTCTTGATTCATGGACCTAACATTCCAGGTTCCTATGCAATATTGCTCTTTATAGCATCTGACTTTACTTCCAACAGCAGTCACATCCACAACTGGGTGTTTTTTTTTTTTGCTTTGGCTCCATCCCTTCATTCTTTCTGGACTTATTGCTCCACTGATCTCCAGTAGCATATTGGGCACCTACTCACCTGTGGAGTTCATCTTTCAGTGTCCTATCTTTTTGCCTTTTCATACTTTTCACGGGATTCTCAAGGCACAAATACTGAAGTAGTTTGCCATTCCCTTCTCCGGTGGACCACATTTTGTCAGCACTCTCCACCATGACCTGTCTTGAGTGGCCCTACTTGGCATGGATCATAGTTTCATGGAGTTAGACAAGGCTGTAGTCCATGTGATCAGATTGGTTAGTTTTCTGTGATTGTGTTTTTCAGTCTATCTGCCCTTTGATGGAGAAGGATAAGAGGCTTATAGAAGCTTCCTGATGGAAGAGACTGATGGAGGAGGAAACTGGGTCTTGTTCTGATGGGCAGGGCCATGCTCAGTAAATCTGTCACATATAAATGAAGTAAATAAAATTTAATCATTTCTAACAACTGGATCATATTACATTATATAACTTTATCTTTTCCACTCTAAGCATCTTTCCTCATGTTCATAAGCGTTCTTTAAAATGATTTTAAATGCATAATATTCCACCATGTGCTACTAGTAAATCATAAGGATCTAATACCCAAAGAACAAAGCTAGTGCAGGTGATGTAATTCCAGCTGAACTATTTCAGATCCTAAAATATGGTGCTATTAAACTGCTACACTCAATATGCCAGCAAATTTGGAAAACTCAGCAGTGGCCACAGAACTGGAAAATGTCAGTTTTCATTCCAATCCTAAAGAAAGATAATGTCAAAGAAAGATAATGTCAAAGAATGTTCAAACTACTGCACAGTAGCACACATTTCATATACCACCACCGTAATGCTCAAAATCCTTCAAGGTAGGCTTCAACAGTATGTGAGCTGAGAACTTCCAGATGTTTAAACTGGATTTAGAAAAGACAGAGGAACCAGAGATCAAATTAGCAACATCCACTGGATCATAGAAAAGCACAGGAATTCCAGGCAAACATCTACTTTTGCTTCACTGACTACACCAAAGCCTTTGTGTGGATCATAGCAAACTGTGGAAAAGTCTTATAGAGATGAGAATATGAGACCACCTTATCTGCCTCCTGAGAAATCTGTGTGCAGGTCAAAAAGCAACAGTTAGAACCGGCCATATTATGACTGGTTCCAAATTGGGAACAGAGAAGGCAATGGCAACCCACTCCAGTACTCTTGCCTGGAAAATCCCATGGATGTTGGAGCCTGGTAGGCTGCAGCCCGTGGGGTCATGAAGAGTTGGACACGACTGAGCAACTTCACTTTCACTTTTCACTTTCATGCATTGGAGAAGGAAATGGCAACCCACTCCAGTGTTCTTGCCTGGAGAATTCCAGGAACAGTGGAGCCTGGTGGGCTGCTATCTGTGGGGTCGCACAGAGTCGGACACAACTGAAGCAATTTAGCAGCAGCAGCCACATTGGGAAAGGAGTACATCAAGGCTGTATATTGTCACCCTGCTTATTTAACTTAAATGCAGAGTACATCATGCGAAATTCCAGGCTGGATGAAGCTCAAACTGGGATCAAGATTGTGGGAGAAATATCTTTAGCCTCAGATATGCAGATGACACCATCCTTATGGCAGAAAGGAAGAGGAACTAAAGAGCTTCTTGAGGAAAGTGAAAGAGGAGAGTGAAAAAGCTGGTTTAAAACTGTACATTCAAAATACTAAGATCATAGCATCTGGTCTCATGCTGGTAAATAGATGGGGAAACAATGGAAACAGTGACAGGCTTTATTTTGGGGGGCTCCAAAATCGTTGCAGATGGTGACTGCAGCCATGGAACTAAAAAACGCTTGCTCCTTGGAAAAAAGAGTCATGATAAACCTAGATAGCATATTAAAAAGCAGAGACATCCATTTGCTGACAAAGGTCCATATAGTCAAAGCTATGTTTTTTCCAGTAGTCATGTATGGTTGTGAAAGTTGGACCACAGTGATGGCCGAGCACTGAAGAATTGATGCTTTTGAACTGTGGTGCTGGAGAAGACTCTTGAGAGTCTCTTGGAGAAAAAGGAGATCAAACTAGTCAATCTTAAAGGAAATCAACCCTGAATACTCATTGGAAGGCTTGATACTGAAGCTCCAATACTTTGGTGACCTGATGTGAAGAGCCAACTCTTTGGAAAGATCCTGATGCTGGGAAAGATTGAAGGCAGGAGGAGAAGGGGACAACAGAGGATGAGATGTTTGGATGGTATCACTGATTCAATGGACGTGAGTTTGAGCAAACTCCAGGAGATTATGAAGGACAGGGAAGCCTGGTGTACTGCAGTCCATGGCGTCACACAGAGTCAGACTTGACTTAATTGAACAATAGCAACAACAAATGAGTTATAGTTCATTCAGCCCATGTCTGTGTCTGAACAAAGAATAGTTTGAGAGTTTGAGGGATGTCATAGTTCTTTTCAAGTTGTGTGACGCAAATATCAAAATATATGTTAAATGGATCCTGTGCTCTAATTATCTATTATCATTATCAATAGCTATCACATATTGATCTCTAAGTATTAAGCAACAAGTACATTTTCTGGTCAATATTTGCAACTCTGAGTTGAATACCGTTTTCTCTGTTTCATAGTTAAGGAACCAAAGTCAAAAAAAAAAAAAGGAACTCGTGAGTGGCTAAGCTTAAATTCCAACTATATGTCTAATTCTGCCATCTATGCGCTTAACTACTACACTGTGCCCATTTAATATTAGCAGTAGATTCATTTGTTCCTTTCCTGAATGTATTTATTTTAAACCCATGTACCTCCCAAATAACATGATTTTTAATCAGTATTTTCATTCTAACCTAATGTGTATGTACTCTGCTCAGTTCTGCTATGAAATACACAGAAGCAAAAGTCATAGTACTTGCTGAAGAGCTTCAAAATCTCTCTAGGGGAGTACTGTCTATATATGTGCAAGTTTTAGACTCATAAAATCCTTCAGTTCAGTTCAGTTCAGTCGCTCAGTCGTGTCCGACTCTTTGCGACCCCATGAATCGCAGCACGCTAGGCCTCCCTGTTCATTACCATTACTCAGAGTTCACTCAGATTCACGTCCATCGAGTCCGTGATGCCATCCAGCCATCTCACCCTTGGTCGTCCCCTTCTCCTCCTGCCCCCAATCCCTCCCAGCATCAGAGTCTTTTCCAATGAGTCAACTCTTCGCATGAGGTGGCCAAAGTACTGGAGTTTCAGCTTCAGCATCATTCCTTCCAAAGAAATCCCAGGGTTGATCTCCTTCAGAATGGACTGGTTGGATCTCCTTGCAGTCCAAGGAATTCTCAAGAGTCTTCTCCAACACCGCAGTTCCAAAGCATCAATTCTTCGGCGCTCAGCCTTCTTCACAGTCCAGCTCTCACATCCATACATGACCACAGGAAAAACCATAGCCTTGACTAGACGGACCTTAGTCAGCAAAGTAATGTCTCTGCTTTTGAAAATGCTATCTAGGTTGAACATAACTTTTCTTCCAAGGAGTAAGCGTCTTCTAATTTCATGGCTGCAGTCACCATCAGCAGTGATTTTGGAGCCCAAAAAAATAAAGTCTGACACTGTTTCCACTGTTTCCCCATCTATTTCCCATGA
>SJYT01057561.1:73004-136976 GCA_006410635.1 Cephalophus harveyi | reverse complement strand
ATCAGCCCTGGGATTTCTTTGGAAGGAATGATGCTAAAGCTGAAACTCCAGTTCTTTGGCCACCTCATGCGAAGAGTTGACTCATTGGAAAAGACTCTGATGCTGGGAGGGATTGGGGACAGGAGGAGAAGGGGACGACCGAGGATGAGATGGCTGGATGGCATCACTGACTCGATGGACGTGAGTCTGAGTGAACTCTGGGAGTTGGTGATGGACAGGGAGGCCTGGTGTGCTGCGGTTCATGGGGTCCCAAAGAGTCGGACACGACTGAGCGACTGAACTGAACTGAATGACTAATATTTATTGGTTGTGTGCCATATACCATGCAACGTATATAACAAAGTTTGTCATATTTTATCTTCATAAAAGCCATATAAAGTAGGTTTTACTCATATCTGTTTTACTAGTGAGGGAACTGTGACTTCGAGGATTAAGTGACTTTTTGAATGGCACAGAGCTCATACGAGCAGTATTGAGATTTAGACTCTTACTTCTCTCTCTAGAATCTCTGTTCTTGGACTGTGAACCATTCTGCCTCAATTATATAGTGAAATAACTACTGTGTCTGTCTAAAGAGCCTCAACTGGTCAAATGATGACAAGCTATTCTTCTGGATGCTATTTTATCAGAAAACCAGGTGGTACCAGGAGGGGAGGGTGGAAGGAAGGGATGATTAGGGAGTTTGGGATGGACATGTACACAGTGCTGTATTTAAAATGGATAACCGCAAGAACCTATTGTATAGCACAGGGAACTCTGCTCAATGTTATGTAGCAGCCTGGAAGGGAGAGGAGTCTGGGGGAGAATGAATACATGTATATGTATGGTTGCATTCCTTTTCTGTGCACCTGAAATTATCACAACATTAATTGAATTGACTATACTCCAATGTAGAATAAAAAGTTAAGAAAAATATTAAAATCAGGTTATGCATTTGGAAGAAGAAAGGGAACTTTTAGCTTGAAAGGGACTTTACAGAGACATACTAAAGTAATTAAATTGGGGTTAAGTATGGTCATATTAAAACAAAGCTCAGTACCTCAAAGTGTCATGCCTTTTATCTTGATAATTGAAGAGTTTATGTGAGTCAGTAGAAGAAAGACATTTGGTCTACTACTTTACATGCTGTATCTCAGCTGCTTTTGAGAGTGGTTCATCCCTCATACATTCTCAGGAATGGGAAAACCTCATACACTGAGATTGCTTGTAAGGCTAACGGCCTTTCAGAAGCTGTGGCCCGTAGGCCAAGAACCACAGAACCTCCTTTAGTCTGAAGTTACAGAAAGACATCAGACAAACACTATTTCCTTTGAAAAGTTATTTGTGATCAGGACTTAATCATTGGTCAAATAAACAAATGCTCTATTTCTGAAGGTCAGAAAAATATTGGAGCAATCTGAAGTTAGTTTGAAATAAGAAGCAAATTCCTTCAGTGTTTTTCATTTGTTTTCTCATTAACTAACTACTTTACTGCAAAGTCAGCACTTTTTGAAAATTTGCCATGAGACCTTCTGCCTTCTTTCCTTTCTTGTTTCTTTTCTCTTCTTGTTTCATTTAAACGTGAATTTCTTTATGCATCCTACACCTTGTTTCTTCAAACTTACAGTGTGCCTGCATATATTTGTTTTAAATATTAAACCCATTAGAACTGAAGTCTACACTTCAGACGTTTGTAGTGGTGAGACTTCCTGTCATAAAGACTTTGATGTAATTCAGAAACTGAATCGGCATGAATGGATATCAATGCAAGCTCAGTTTTATATCATTATAATAATCTTCCATTCCAAAGCACAACTATATGCATGAAATATATGCCTCTAATACAATTTCTAAATATGCTTAGTTGCTCAGTCGTGTCTGACTTCTTGCGACCCCATGGACTGTAGCCCACCAGGCTCCTCTATCCATGGGGTTCTCCAGGTAAGAATACTGGTGTGGGTTGCCATTCCCTTCTCCACACAATTTCCAAATTAAAAAAACAGCAAATATAATTTCTTATTTAAATAAATACGTCATAAATAAGGAGAGACTTCCTTAGCAATGTAAAGATGATATAACATAGGAAATAAATTAATTAAATTTAATAAAAATACTGATAATTATATTAAAGATAAAGGAGGATAAATCACAGCAATATTTGATAGTTGATATACATTTATTATTTAAAATAATCGAAATAAGCTTAGATTCTGTCTCTTATACACATCTAGATGTGTATAAGAGACAGGCTTATTTAACTAGATTAGAGTAGAACTTTTAATCTTCATAGTAGGAAGTTATCAAGAACTTACAGCAAATATCATATTTATTCAGGTTAGACAAAATGCAAGGATGCTCATTATCATTCCTAGTTATTGTTGAAATAGAGAAACTAACCAATAAAAGAAAATCAGATTCATAAAGATTGGTGAGAAATATACTGAAATTTCCTAATTGGTGAAAGGCCCGTGGAGGTCCATAGGTAAACTATTAGAACTAAAAGTGATTTCAGTAAGTTTGCTGATTAGAAGATAAACATAAGAACTTAATTAGCTTTTCTGTCAGTTATAATTCTCAATTACAATGTAGAACATAAATTTTGTGTACAATAGCTACAAAAGTATAAAGACACTATGAATCAATCTAAAAAGAACCATGACCTTTAGGAAAAATTGTCAAATATCATTTGAAGATATCAATTGATATCCATTGACAGAATATCATTGAAGATAGCAAAGTTCTGGAAAAAATCATCAGTATCTATCATTTAATGAGTATACTCAATAATATAAAGATGCCAATTCTCCCTAAGTTATTCCATAAATCTAATACAACTGGGCTTCCCAGGTGGTGCAATGGTGAAAATCCATCTGCCATTGCAGGAGACTCAGGAGACATGTATTTGATACCTGGGTTGGGAAGATCCCCTGCAGTAGGATATGGCAACCCATTCCAGTGTTCTTCTGGCTTTAAAGAATCTGCCTGCAATGTTGGAGGCCTGGGTCCAATCCCTCGGTCGGGAAGATCTCCTGGAGAAGGGAATGGCTACCTATTCCAGTACTCTTGCCTGGAGAATTCCATAGACTCAGGAGCCTAGTGGGCTACAGTTCACGGGGTCACAAAGAGTGGGACACACCTGAGCATGAATGTATGCAATACAACTTTACCCAAAATTCCAACAAAATTTCAAAATTAATTGATGTTATGTTGAGCTGTTCTGTGTCTCAGTTGCTGCGCGCAGGCTTTCTTTAGCTGCGGCAAGTGGGAGATACTCTACTTGTGATGCACGAGCTGCTGCTTATTGCTGTGGCTTCCTGTGGAGCACAGCGTGCAGGCTCAGTAGTTACGGCACACAGGCTTAGTTGATTCATGGCATATGGGATCTTCCTGGACCAGGGATCGAGCCCATGTCCTCTGCATTGGCAGGCAAATTCCTAACCGCTGGACCACCAGGGAATTCCCCCAACAATTTTTTATGTAACTTGACACAGCTGATCTTATAAAACTCATGTGTACATACTAGGTGTGAAAATAGCCAAGATATTTTTGGGGGAACAAGTAGAAATAAATAATAGAAAAGGCTTGCTCTACCGGATATCAAGACAGAATTTATAATTAATAATTATGCTAGTGGTACATAGGCATATACACATATGGGATAGAATAGAGCTCAGTAACTGTAATATGTAATTCATACATGACCAGGTTGATGTTACAAATCAGTGGTCAGTGGACAAGCTAGTGAAAAATGGCACTGAGATAACTGGTTACCTATATGGAAAAAATAAAATCAGTCTTTACATGAAAATAAATTGAGTACTTAAAAGTTAAATTTAGAATGCAAAACTTTAGCATTTTTAGAAGAAAATATAGGTGAATAGCTTTATGATCTATGTGTGGAAAAGATTTCTTTGAAAAGAGCAGAAACAAAGCATAGATCATAAAGAAAATATTGATAAATTTCACTGAAATTTAATGTAAATGTTGTGTTCATGGAAAAACATGATAAAAAATTTAAAAGGTAGTGGCTGGGAGAAACTGTTGGCAGTGTATATATTATAATATGGGCTTCCCAGGGGGTGCTAGTTGTAAACAGCCTGCCTGCCAGTGCAGGAGGCATAAGAATGTCAGTTTGATCCATGGGTCAGGAACATCCTCTGGAGGAGGCTATGGCAACGCACTTCTATATTCTTATCTGGAGAATCCTTATGGACAGAGGAGCCTGGAGGGCAACAATCTGTAAGGTCACAAAGAATTGGACATGACTCAGTGACCTAGGACAGTACATATTGTAATATACAAAGGATTGGTATTATAAGTTCTTTAATGAACCTCTACAAGTCATCAAAAGAAAAGGAACCCAACAAAAACACTGATAAGGGATATGAGTAAAGCAAATCACAGATGCTGAACCAAAATGGATGGTAAATATATAATGGGATGTCCAGTTATACTACTAAGCTTGAGAATGCAAGTGATATTGTGACATCACTGCAAACCACCAGATTAGCAAAAAAATTTTATTGGCATATAATTGATTTTAAATGGGTTTCGGGTATACAGCCAAGTAAATCAGTTATACATATACATATATCCACTCTTTTAAAAATTCTTTTCCCATATAGGCCATTACAGAGTAGTGAGCAGAGTTCCCTGTGCTGTTCATTAGATTCTTACTAGCTAGCTATTTTGTAAATAGCAGTTGTGTATATGTCAATCCCGATATCCCAGTTGATCCCTCCCTATCTTACCCGCTGGTCACCATATGTTTATTTTCTACATCTGTAACTCTTTCCTGTTTTATAGGTAAATTCATTTAGACCCTGTTTTTAACTTTCACAAGTGAAATCATATCATATTTTTCTCTATTTGACTGACTTCACTCAGTAGGACAATCTGTAGGTCCATCCATGTTGCTTCAAACGGCATCATTTCATTCTTAAGATTGAGTAATATTCCATTGTGTATGTATATGTATTAGAGAAGGAAATGCAACCCACTACAGTGTTCTTGCCTAGGAAATCCCATAGACAGAGAAGCCTAGCGGGCTATATAGGCCATGGAATTGCAAAGAGTGGGACACAAGTTAGCAACTAAACAACAGCAACAGCGTGTACACATATGCCACAACTTCTTTATTCATTCCTCTGTTGATGGACATTTAGATTGCTTTCTTGTCCTGGTTATTGTAAATAGTGCTGCAGTGAACATCGGGGTGCCTTAATCTTTTCATAGTATGGATTTCTATGGATATATGCCCAGGAATGGAATTGCCGAATCGTATGGCAGATTCAGTTCAGTTCAGTCACTCAGTTGTGTACGACTCTTTGTGACCACAAGAACCACAGCATGCCAGGCCTCCCTATCCATCACCAACTCCTGGAGTCCACCCAAACCCATGTCCATTGAATATGACAGATTAGCAAAAATTAATAATTCTAATATTAAAGGTTGGCAAAGAGGAGGAGCATTGAGAATCTTCATATTCTAAATGGTGGGAGTGAGAAATAGGCAACCACTTTGGAGTACAGTTTAGCATTGAAATTAAGCAAGATATTTGACTTAATTAGCATACATCTACATAAATGCTTTAGAGAGACTTTCAAATAAGTGCATGTTTAGATAGTTGGACTTCCATGGTGGCTCAGATGGTAAAGCATCTGTCTACAATGTGGGAGACCTGAGTTTGATCCCTGGGACAGAAAAATTCCCTAGAGAAGAAATGGCAACCCACTCCAGTACTCTTTCTTAGAAAATCCCATGGACGAAGGAGCCTGGTGCCCGTGGGGTTGCAAAGAGTTGGACACGACTGAGCGACTTCACTTTCTTTCTTTCTTTCTTTAGGTAGTTGCGAGAATGTACATTGGAACATTGCTTGCAATGTAAAAAAAAAAAAATTAGCAATCTAAATCAATGTGAGAGAACATAAAGAATAGTAGATCTCAGTACAATGGAATCCCATTCAACAGTGGAACAAAACAAACTAGAGCTGCAAGCAGCCTTGGTGATCCTCAAAGTCATAGTCTCAATTGGAAAAAGCAAGTTATGCAATCAGGGACTTCCTCAGTGGCTCAACAGTAAAGAATCTGCCTGCAATGCAGGAGACACAGGAGCTGAAGTTTCAATCCCTGGGTTGGAAAGATCCCTTGGAGGAGGAAATGGCAACCTACTCCAGTATTCTTGCCTGAAAAATCCCGTGGACAGAGAAGCCTAATGGGTTACAGTCCGTAGGGCTGCAAAGAATCAGACTCAACGGAGCACACAGTTCAGAGGTAACAGAATGATACCTTTGTATAAAATTTATAAACATGTTCTATAATCCAAAAAACTTTGAGTAAAGATGTATGTGTGCGCTCAGTCATGTCTGACTCTTTGCGACCCCATGGACTGTTGTTTTCCAGGCTCTTCTGTCCATGGGATTCTCCAGGCAAGAATGCTGGAGTGGTTGACATGCCCTCCTCCAGGGAATCTTCCTGACCCAGGGATCGAACCTGGGTCTCCTGCTTTGGCAGGTGGATTCTTTACCACTGAGCCACCTGGGAAGTCCTATGTAAAGATCCACACATATAAAAAATTAAAACAAGCCTGGATATGATGAACTTCCCAGGACAAATGTTACTTCTCGTAAGAGAGGGAAATGGGACTGCTGTAAGGGGGGCTTACCTGTTTTTGTAATATTTTATTTCTTCAAAAAGAATCTGAAACAAATACAGTAGAATATTAGGGGGAAAAAACCTTAATTTAGGTACATGGATATTTATTATTATTTCTATTTGTTTGAATGAAACATTTCAAAATTAAATAAACACCACTTAGCCCCACTGAGCCCATGGATGCTGAGTGATCAGGTTTATTCATTAAGTTCCTCCATTTCCTGCTGTCAATGGGACCGATTAAAATTATATATGACTGAATAATATAACTATTCAGACTCTTTGAGAAAATGTCAAAATTGTGAATGTTAAATTCTGAAGTGGCAAGGGCCACCTCTAGACATGCAAAACCAATTGAGGACTAAAAGGATACAAATTAAAATAAAATAAATGCTGTTTGATAATAGAGTTCAGAAGATTCTGTATTCTCTCTTTCCCCCATAAAATCATACTAGAGAATTGGCGTTTGCCCTCCTGAAGGATTATCTGTCTATATGAGCAGCTGCCAGCCTGAAACACCCTACAGGATAATATAAACCAGAATAAAGCAAAATCTGCTCATGTGAAGGGAAAAGAATACTCCACAAAATGGATACACCTTCCCAGATTCATCCTTCAGCTCCCCAAACAGCTTTTCCATCCTTGACCTTCTCATCGGAAACCCCTCCTTAAGCAGTTCACGCAGCTCTGCAAATGTTAGGGTGACATTTGGACTGGGCTCGCGTGATCAGTTCGCTGGAGTGTCTGTGCTCCCCCAGGGGCCTGCCAAGCTCCAGAAGAGCGGTATTAGCCTTGCAGGCCTCACCTCCCAGAGCTAGCAATAACATTTACCAGCTACAGTTTTCTCCATCTTCAAATATTTCCTCTGGCTCACGTGATGGCGATCCAGCTCCTCCGTAGACTGGGACCTAAAGAGAGTGAATGAGAGAGAGGGAAGCCCTCCTTTAAGAACTTTTAACATTTACCTTTCATTAAAGATTGTACTTGTATTTTAATTGGGCTTTCCTCCTAGGATTTTGACATGTTTGCGGAAAATTAGTTACTAAAATTGCATCCCTGGTCGGGGTGGGGGCACATACCTTTGATTTTTATCATGTCAGTGCAAACTGAAGAAAAAAAAAAACTGCATCTCGTTGGTGAGGAATGGGTTGTGAGTGTCTACCTGAAATCTGTAAGAATCCAGACTTGGCAAAGAAATTATACAATTCTTAATCATAAGTTAGAAAACAATTCCGGAGACTTGCTATGCTTAATACACACCTAAGACTGGGCTAGTCAAGACTTAAAGTTGGAATGGCCTCTCTTGTTGTATAAATGCCTCAGTGGATGATGGAATTGATTAGGAATGGATTGACTATCTTCCCAACAGCCTAATGAGCCATGTACTTATCATCCTATTTCATTAGTGAGGAAACTGAGGCTCAGAGAGATTAACTTGTCCAGTTGACATGCTAGCTCATGTCAGGTCTTGTATACAGAGCATAGTTACGCTGCTATAATCTGTACTGATAGAGGCACGTGCATGTTAGAATGTGACAACAGGCACTAGCAGGGAAATTCAAAATGAATAAGAACACAATAGAATTCCAATTAATAAATGTAGAAGGAGAGAGGGCAAGAAAGGATCACCATTAGGCAGATACTGCAGTAATGAATGTTGGAGATAAGATCCATCAATAACGATGACCCTATATGCAAAACAGCAAAAGACACAGATGTATAGAACAGTCTTTTGGACTCTGTGGGAGAAGGTGAGGGTGGGATGATTTGAGAGAATAGCATTGAAACATGTATATTACCATATGTGAAACAGATCGCCAGTCCAGGTTTGATGCATGAGACAGGGTGCTCAGGGCCAGTGCACTGGGATGACCCAGAGGGATGGGATGGGGAAGGAGGTGGGAAGGGGGTTCAGGATGGGGGACACATGTACACCCATGGCTGATTCATGTCAATGTATGGCAAAAACCACTACAATACTGTGAAGTGGTTAGCCTCCACCTAAATAATTAAAAAAAAAAAAAAAAAAAAACTACTTCTAGTTACATACCACACACACACAAAAAAGATCCATCAATGGATGCTAAAATTAGTGGGTGAAAATTTGAGAAGCAGCATTTTCCTGGGCTCAAAGTATCTTCCATGAGATATTTCTCAAGTATGAAGGAAAAGGCAGGTATATAACTGTTCTTTTTACTTAAAAGACCTGGGAGATACCAACTTAACCAAGTAACCAAGAAAACATCACCAGTAAAAAGACATGTCAACATCATGAACCCCTTGATATAATGCACTGAGAAGGACACAATGTCAGTTTCATGGTAGTCTTTCCAAAATGCATAACCTCACACCGATTTAAACATTCAGTTCAGTTCAGTCGCTCAGTCGTGTCCGACTCTTTACGACCCCATGAATTATAGCACACCAGGCCTCACTGTCTGGCACCAACTCCTGGAGATCACCCAAACTCATGTCCATGGAATCGCTGATGCCATCTAGCCATCTCATCCTCTGTTGTCCCCCTCTCCTCCTGCCCCCAATCCCTCCCAGCATCAGAGTCTTTTCCAATGAGTCAGCTCTTTGCATGAGGTGGCCAAAGTACTGGAGTTTCAGCTTTAGCATCATTCCTTCCAAAGAAATCCCAGGACTGATCTCCCTTAGAATGAACTGGTTGGATCTCCTTGCAGTCCAGGGGACTCTCAAGAGTCTTCTCCAACACCACAGTTCAAAAGCATCAATTCTTCAACGCTCAGCCTTCTTCACAGTCCAACTCTCACATCCATACATGACCACAGGAAAAACCATAGCCTTGACTAGACGGACTTTGTTGGCAAAGTAATGTCTCTGCTTTTGAATATGCCATCTAGGTTGGTCATAACTTTCCTTCCAAGGAGTAAGTGTCTTTTAATTTCATGGCTGCATTCACCATCTGCAGTGATTTTGGAGCCCAAATAAATAAAGTCTGACACTGTTTCCACTGTTTTCCCATCTATTTGCCATGAAATGATGGCATCAGATGCCATGATCTTCGTTTTCTGAATGTTGAGCTTTAAGCCAACTTTTTCACTCTCCTCTTTCACTTTCATCAAGAGGCTTTTTAGTTCCTCTTCACTTTGTGCCGTAAGGGTGGACAAACTCAAATTGAAGTCATTTGATAAAATATCTGACCGGTACTCTTTAAAAGGACATGAAAAACAGGAAAGATGGAGGGATTAGTATATAGTGGAGAATACGAAGGAGAAATAACAACTAATGCAATATAAGATCCTGAAATAGAAAAAGAACACATGTGGAAAAAGTCATAAAATTGAAAAAGATCTGAAGTTTACTTAAAATATTATATAAATGTTAATTTCCTATTATTTATGCTCAAACTATTGTTATGTAAGGTGATTAGCATTAGTGATGTAGGGTGAGAGGTATAAGAGAATGCTTGGTATAATTTTTGCAACTTTTCTAAAAGTATGTAAGTTTGAAATAAAATATTTGAAAAAACAACAGGAACAGAAACATAAAAATGAACAGGAGGTATATTTGCCTTCAGATTTGCTTACAGTGTGACGAGAGATGCAAAGAGGTAAATTAAAATAAAAGGCACATGAAAATAGTCTTGCAGGCACTGCCTGTAATGTGTGTGTACACTGCAGAAAAGGGCCATGGAGAAGTGGTTGATCTCCACTGGCGTGGGAGTGCAGGAAGCCAGGACAGACTCCGTAGAGAAGGGGTTGCTTGAGGTGGCTTTTTGTTCTTTTTCAACTGTCTGTTTTACTGAGAACCTATTATGGGCCAGCCACTCATCTAGAAAGTAGTTACTTGGTAGTAAACACAAAAACAGTACAGCTTTCATGGAGCTTGCATTATAGAAGGAGGTGTCAGAGAAACACATGAACAAAAAACTGATATTTTCAGTGCTGGGATTAAAAAGTAAATGAGCTAATATGATAGAACACACGTGGAGAAATGGGGAGTTAGGTAGGATGACGGGAAAATATCTTTCTGACCAGTGGTTAGTTAAGCTGTTAAGGCCAAGGTATGAATGAGAAGGAGCTAGCTGTGCAAAAAATTTAAGGAGCAAGTAGTTCTATGCTGAAGTACAGGTTGGCTGGATTCCTGACCACAAGAACAAATTGCTGTGTCCTATTCATCAAGACAAAGAGAGGACAATGTGCTGGGCTATAATGGACAAGAGAATAATAGTGGAAGTTGAGCTGCAGAAGTAGGTTGAGCAGTTGACTTTAAGTCCAACCTGGCATATTTTTGAGTAAATGGTGGTTTCACTAATAATTACACCAGGACAATAGAAATGAAATGGAACTGTCTGGGCTAAACCTAGACATATGGTCACCTGATAGAGAAGAAACAAGTCATGTGGGACTTTGTGAGTCAAGCAGGGAGTACAATGTATTCTAAGTGCATTAGGGAGGAATGGGAAGGGATAGCAGGGGAAGGAAGTGATTTCTTTGGCTGCTAAGTGGAGAATAAATTATTGAGAGCAAAGAATGGAAGTACGGGAAATATTAGAAGTCTAGCTAGCAGAGAGAGAGTGGAGGCTTGAGCTAAGGAAGTAGACATGGCAAAGGAGACTTGCTTAGTTTTGAAAGTAGAGTCAGTGAGTTTTCTTACTCTTGGTAGATAGTCCAGGACTAACCATGATGGTGTGATCACTCACCTAGAGCCAGACATCCTTGAATGCAAAGTCAAGTGGGCCTTAGGAAGCATCACTATGAACGAAGCTAGTGGAGGTGATGGAATTCCAGTTGAGCTGTTTCAAATCCTGAAAGATGATACTGTGAAAGTGCTGCACTCAATATGCCAAAAAATTTGGAAAACTCAGCAGTGGTCACAGGATTGGAAAAGGTCAGTATTCATTCCAGTCCCAAAGAAAGGCAGTGCCAGAGAATGTTCAAGGAGGTGGAGGTGAAGTCGCTCAGTCGTGTCCGACTCTTTGCGACCCTGTGTACTATAACCTACTAGGCTTCTCTGTCCATGGGATTCTCCAGACAAGAATACTGGAGTGGATTGCCATTTCCTTCTCCAAGGGATCTTCCCGACCCAGGGATCAAACCCAGGTCTCCCGCATTGGAGGCAGACGCTTTAACCTCTGAGCCACCAGGGAAGTTAAAGAATGTTCAAACTGCCACACAATTGCGCTCATTTAACAGGCTAGCAAAGTAATGCTCAAAATTATCCAAGCTAGGCCTCAGTAGTATGTGAATCGAGAATTTCCAGATGTTCAAGATGGATTTAGAAAAGGCAGAGGAACCAGAGATCAAATTGCCAACATCTGTTGGATCATAGAAAAAGCAAGAGAATTCCAGAAAAACATGTTTCTGCTTCATTTACTATGCTAAAGCCTTTGACTGTGTAGATCACAACAAACTGGAAAATTCTTAAAGAGATGGGAATACCAGACCACCTGACCTGCCTCCTGAAAAATCTGTATGCAGGTCAAGAAGCAGCCGTTAGAACCAGACAGAAAACAATGGACTAATTCCAAATTGGGAATGGAGTACATCAAGGCTGTGTATTGTCACCCTGCTTATTTAACTTATATGCAGAGTACATCATGAGAAACACTGGGCTAGATGCAGTACAAGCTGGAATCAAGATTTCCAAGAGAAATATCAATAACCTCAGATATGCAGATAAGTAAGTAAGTAAGTGGAAGTCGCTCAGTCATTTCCAACTCTGCGACCCCATGGACTATACAGTCCATGGAATTCTCCAGGCCAGAATACTGGAGTAGGTAGCCTTTCACTTCTCCAGGGGATCTTCCCAACCCAGGGATTGAACCCAGGTCTCCTGCATGCAGGTGGGTTCTTTACCAGCTGAGCCACATGGGACACCCATGACACCACCTTTATGACAGAAAGTGAAGAGGAATTGAAGAGCCTCTTGAAAAAAGTGAAAGAGGAGAGTGAAAAAGTTGGCTTAAAACTCAACATTAAAAAAACTAAGATCATGGCATCTGGTCTCATCACTTCATGGCAAATAGGTGGGAAAACAATGAAAGCAGTGACAGACTTTTTGGGGGCTCCAAAGTCACTGCAGATGATGACCACAGCCATGAAATTAAGATGCTTGCTCCTTGGAAGAAGAGCTATGACCAACCTAGATAGTATATTAAAAAGCAGAGACATTACTTTGCTGACAAAGGTCTGTCAACAAAGCTATGGTTTTTCCAGTGGTCGTGTATGGATGTAAGAGTTGGACCATAAAGAAAGCTGAGCACCGAAGAATTGATGCTTTTGAACTGTGGTGCTGGAGAGGACTCTTGAGAATCCGTTGGAATACAAGGAAATCCAAACAGTCAATCCTAAAGAAAATCAGTCCTGAATATTCATTGGAAGGACCGATGCTGAAACTGAAACTCCAATACTTTGGCTACCTGATGTGAAAAGCTGACTCACTGGAAAAGACACTGATGCTGGGAAAGACTGAAGGCAGAAGGAGAAGGGGATAACAGAGGATCAGGTGGTTGGATGGCATCACCAACTCAATGGACATGAGTTTGAGCAAGCTCCGGGAGCTGGTGATAGACAGGGAAGCCTGGAATGCTGCAGTCTGTGGGGTTGCAAAGAATCGGACAGGACTGAGCAACTGAAACTCACAGGGGTGGAGCATATTCTAAAAGCCCATAGTATTTTTATGGGAAAATTAAAGGGGTGCAGAAAGGCAGGCAACTCTGTTGGAGATATGACCGGGGCCAGATCATCAAAGACTTAGAATCCAATGCTGATTAGTAGATATTGTGATGCCATTGAAAGCATTGGACTTGAAAGTGACATGGTTTGGTTTGGTTTGTTTTAGAAAAACGGCACTCACTCAACTATCAGGAGCATAAAAGGATAAAAGAGAAAAGGAACCCTCAGAACAGAGATACCTTCTGCTAGTTAGAGAAATAAACAGGAAACCAGAAACAGTTCCATGTTGGTATAATAAGACGAGAGACCTTTTCTTTTTACTGGAGATTGTCTATGCACTCATCAGAATACACACCCTTGAAGGTCTAGTGGTTTTTACAATATAATTGTTGACTCAGGGACTGCAAGATGGTGTCACTGAGTCATAAAGAAAGAAGTTCCAGGCGGAAAACTTTAGGGACGAATTAATGTCATGTACCGTGTAACTTTCTTCTATTGCTTCAGTGCTATTCTTGGCCCGCTCACTTCTAAGTTTTAGCAATCTCTCTCAGACTACTGTGCCTCACATGCAATTTTGGCAAGCTAAGCATGGTGGCGGAGCCAGATAACTTGTTCCCTGTAGACTTATAAACTCATGAGCTGTGGGCTGGTAATATAATTTTCAGTACACTTTGCCAGCCCTGTAAAACAGCTTTCTGTTTATAGGGGATTGGGGGCCTGACAAGAAAAAGTCTTTATAGCTTAATCATAGTTGTGTTCTCCATAGTTACTGCAGCGGCAGCCTGTTTATGATGCATCCTAGTCATCTGTCAGACAGTTACGACTTCTTTAGAAAATTTGGCAAACTAGGCATAGCATGTCTGGGGTTGCACAGAGTTGGACACGACTGAAGCGACTTAGCAGCAGCAGCAGCAGGCATAACATCAGTCTTTGCTCAATAGCCACACTGATATCCTCTTACCTTAGAAAGTAGTAACCCTAGCATGCACCTTCATATTTGTGACAAAGGAATTGAGACATGCTTGTTAGATATTTCATAGCTGTGGCTTTTGCCTTGATAAAAATGATCTGAGATTACTCTTCCAAAATTCTTATAAAATGATATTGATAGAAGGCTTGAGAATAGACTAATCATCGTGATGCTAGCCGTGAACATAGTCACATGATTATCTTCCTGTAGATTTTTTTTCTCCTTAGTATGTGACAGTAGCTACTTGATATTTGTATCACTGGACTAACAGGTTTTCTTCTATTCAGCCATTGCCCTCAGGAGGCTTTAGCTAAATGTTAAAGTTGTACAAATGGAAACTTTGTCCATTTCTAGATCCCCAGTCTAGAACACGGAGAAGGCAATGGCACCCCACTCCAGTACTCTTGCCTGGAAAATCCCATGGACGGAGGAGCCTGGTGGGCTGCAGTCCATGGGGTCGCTGAGTCGGACACGACTGAGCGACTTCACTTTCACTTTTCACTTTCATGCATTGGAGAAGGAAATGGCAACCCACTCCAGTGTTCTTGCCTGGAGAATCCCAGGGACGGGGGAGCCTGGTGGGCTACCGTCTATGGGGTCACACAGAGTCGGACACGACTGAAGTGACTTAGCAGCAGCAGCAGCAGTCTAGAACAATGCTGGAGAACATAATAGGCACTAAAATACTATGTGTTAAAAATAAATAAACACAACTATTGACTTAAAAACATGCCATAATGATCTGGAAATGAATACCACAGGTGATGTAGCAGAGCAGGTTCTACTGAGCAGGAATTGGCAGAGGGGTCAATGGACTGATGTGTCAACCTTAGACATTATGTAGACATTATGTAACATTATGTCTGTTAACAGTCCCTGTAACAGCATTCTAAGTTTTGTAAAGCTATGTGGAACTTAATTCCAAGGGTAGTTTATTAACCTTGGAATAAACTAGTGACTCTCGTACTCTACTGTACACGGATGTGGAGCTGTGAGATGTGCCTCTGTTAATTCTCTTAGTTGCATCCATTAGAAAAAAATATCTTTTCATTCATCTTCATTGTGATTTGGGCTTCCCAGGTGGTGCTAGTGGTAAAGAACCTGCCTGCAGGGGCCATAGATGCAGGCTCCATCACTGGGTCACGAAGATCTCCTGGAGGAGCACATGGCAACCCCCTCCAGTATTCTTACCTGGAGAATCCCATGGACAGAGAAGCCTGGTGGGCTACAGTGCATTGGGTCACAAAGAATCAGAGACAGCTGAGTGACTTAGTATGCACACATGCCGTCGTTGTAAACTGGGTGTAATGTCTGGCACAGTTCTTTTGTATTTCCATTGTGTAGATAATTCTGCTTAAGTAGTGTTGGAAGTATAATAGCTTGTATGTATGTCATATATGTCATATATATATATATATATCCTATATACATAGGACTTCCATGGTGGCTCAGACAGTAAAGAATCCACCTGCAACACAGGAGACCCGGGTTCGATCCCTGTGTTGGGAAGATTGCTTGAGGAAGGAAATGGCTACCCACTCCACTCTTTTTGCCTGCAGAATCCCATGAACAGAGGACTCTGGCAACAGTCCATGGGGTTGCAAAGAGTCGGACACGACTGAGAGACTAAGCATGCACCACTATATACATGTGATATATGCGTATCATATATAGTTGTCAACAGTACTGTGAACCAGGTGCTTCAATAGATCGTTAAGTATTTAATATTTAAATACACACACACATATGTACCTACACACACACACACACATATGTACCTACATACACACACACACACACACGTATGTCTATTGATTCAACTCTCAGATCATTGCTAATTTTGTACAGCCTTATTGTGGAAATAGGGTCCCAAATAAGAAAAAAAAATAAGGTCATTAATAAGCTATTTAAGAAAAAAAAAGGCAAAGCTTTTCAATGTTGCTTCAGTTTCCTCAGTTTTGAAATTAAGATTTGAATGCAGGTAAATTTAAGTTTCTGACTCTAAGTTTTGTGCAATTCAAGGGAATCATCTTACAACTTCTGTGCTCTTTTTATCTGATAAAATCACAAGAGACTGATTCTACTTTAATCAGTTAATTAGACTTCTGAAAACTTCTTCACTGGTTTGACTCTTTTAGATGTATTTTATAGTCCTAGACAATTTGACTTTGGTTCGTATTGAAATACTGTCTCAGTATCAACTTACAAACTTCCATACGTAACTGATGTTTGTTGAGTTGGTTCATTGCAGAACAGTTGACCGGCAGAAAGTGTCTTCTCTTTTGCTGCCCTGAAAAACTGGTTTCTCTGGTCTGGCCTTAGACAGTAATGGAGCAGTCACATTCCAGTGAGCAGAGCTGTGAGCGGAACAGTTCTCTGCACCTTCAACCCAGTTAATTGGAAATGAAAACACCAAAACTAGCCTGAGAAACATAGCAAGGACATGCATGCAAGTTGGCCATTAATCACTTAACTGTGTCTGCTCAACACTCTTGTCTAACCTTGTTCTAGAATAAACTAAACATGATAAGTATACAGATCATTCCATGCCTGCAAATCAGTCATTCCCATTGATGGATCAGAGGAAAAACTTTTTATTTAAATTTTTAGTAACCAAATATCACTAGTGATAAGTAGAGAGCACATGTATTCTCTGGAATACTAACAGGAAGAATGTGACAAAGGGAGGCTACAAGCTTTGGGCAAAGAGGAAAATCTACAGAAATAGAGCTGTCTGATTTTCCGGATGGAAAGCATAGCTGGATGTCAGGTTCAATCACTGAACATAGTCTGCCTATGACTGTTATGAACCATGCTTATTAACGAAGTGAATAAGACGACTCTGGGGTTCTTGAATGCAATCTCTACCATTATTATGAAAGTCGACCTGGGGCTTCCCTGATGGTCCAGTTAGTTAAGAATCTGCCTTGTGATACAGGGGACACAAGTTCAATTCCTAGTCTGGGCAGATCCCACATGCTGTGGAAGCCCATGTGCTGCAACTGCTGAGCCCTCTAGTCTGTGAGCTGCAACTGCTGAAGCCTGCATGCCTACAGCCCATGCTCTGCAACAGGAGAGGTCATTGCAACATCGCAACAAAGAATAGCCCCCGCTCGACGCAACTAGAGAAAGCCTATGTGCGTCAACAAAGACGCAGCATGGCCAATAAATAAAATATATTAAAAAGAAAGTAGACCCATTGTATAGGGGAATTTGAGATCAAAGGAAAGCAGAATGTCTACCTTATTTCTCTATTTAGCCAAAGTAGACTCTGTAGTAAAGAGAAAGATTAGCAAAGCACTGTATTTAGCTCTTTACTTACAAGGGACGCCTGGCGTGCCTGGGGTTGCAAAGAGTTGGACATGACTGAGTGACTGAACTGAACTACACCTCGTAGAGCTCTTTCAAATGTATTTTCTTATATGATTTTTGGAAATGATTGAAGGTTTACATAAATTAAAAGGGAAGTCTGAGAATGCGTGACTTTCCCAAGGCTGCGTGCCCATGAGACGTGGAGCTGGGATGGAATGTTGGCTTCCAGACACCGTGGCTCTTTCTGCTGGTGAGCGCTGCTTCTGATATGGACGTATGCACATGTGAAAGCAATGGGTCATCTCTAGACTTTAGGGAAATTAAGACGCATGTGTATGCACATAGGCATGTAACATTCATTGAGGACCTGTTAATATCAGATGTCTGAATCAATTAGTAGTCATGCTCTTGGCCACCCCTTTGTGATGAGTAGCTTTTCTTTGAAACCCTGGATCCATTCTCCCGTCTCCACCGTACTTTCCCACTGGGCCTTGTACCCTGGAAGGTACCCTATAGGAACAACATTAACAGCCTCTCTTACCCATCTGTATTCCGGTTGAGCTTGCCCAATGGAAAGCAGGCAAGAAAGATGAGAAGAAAGGATGAGAATGAGATCCAGATAGTTAATTTCTTGTCTCTGTCCCTCTGACATGACTCCCCACTGCTGTGCCCCTTGATGTAAGCCCACCGTCTTGTGAGGCACTCAGTCCACCCTTGTTCTCTCCCTCTCCCCCTCCTGCATCGGGATTCTGGCAGCTGACTTTCCCCCTGCTCTGTCAGGCCCCAGGATAGTAGTAATAATAATTGGGGCTTGCTTTTAATAACCCTGAATGCCATATTACCTCTGGAGGGTTCATTCTTCCCTGTCTCTACCTTTGTAAAACCTTCATACCTTTATTAAACCTTCACCAAATGACTTAATTTGAGTGGGGCATCTATTTCCTCTTTGAATCCTGGCTGATTCAGTTTATTAATATACATGTTACACATGTGGAAACTGAAGCTCAAAAATGTTTCACTGTGATCTAACTTGCAGATCTAGGACTTGCCTGGTGGTCCCGTGGTTAAGACTCTGTGCTTCTAAAGCAAGGGGGCCTGGATTCGATCCTTGGTCAGGGAACTAAGATAATCTCACATGCCAGCACAGCCAAAAAATAAAAAAATAACATGCAGATCTAGGATTCTACCCAGATTTTCCAACTCCAGGCTTACCTGCTCATAGTGACAGCCCATTGAGCGATGATTTTGAACAGGTGTAATTGCTGTTGTTTAGCCATTAAGTGATGTCCAGCTCCTTTGTGACCCCATGGACTATAGCCCACCAGACTCTGCTGTCCATGGGATTTCCCAGACAAGCATCCTGGAGTGCAGTGCCATTCACTTCTCCAGGGGATCTTTGCAACCTAGGGATGGAACCCGGGTCTCCTGCATTTCTTGGCAGGCGGATTCTTTACCACTGAGCTACTAGAGAAGCCCGTAGGTATAATTACAGATGTGCAGTTATAGTCCTGCAGAATAGAGCTTTGTTGAATTGACTCAGAGTCAGATCAATTCTGAGAAACATACGACCATCATTTATAAATACTGTCTTTTGAAATTTCATAATATGCTTGCAAAATAAAGCAATGGCAGTAGTAACTGGAGGCAAACTAAGATTGCATCTAGTCTCTCACCACACCCTTCTGCCTTCCTTGCATCACCAGAGGTAGCCTAAAAAGCCAGTCCTATCAGATCACTTGGTATCTTAAAAGTCATCTCTGTTGACTAACATCTGAACTCCATAAGTGTGGTTATTTGCTCTGTTAGGATAGACCCTCTCTATCTCCCTTCAGCCTTAACTTTACCATTCCAATCCATATCCTCTAGCCCATGTGGAATCAATGTGGTTCTCATTGGGTGGGGGCGAGGGCGTGCTGATTTTTTCTCCAAGAGGCTTTTGACAATGTCTGGAGATACTTTGGTTTGTCTTGACTAAGCAGACGGCTACTAGCTTCTAATGGGTGGAGGCCAGGGCCACTGCTAAGCATCCTACCGTGCACAGGCCAACTTCCACAACATCTGCTTCAGTGTTATCACTGTTGAGAAATCCTGTTCTACTCGAGGGATGTTGAATTCCTCCTGACTCTTGAGTTTGCTGCATTATAATTACCATTTACCAGATGCTGCGTCGAGCATTGTGTTTAGTATATGATTTCATTACATGCCTTTATCTGCTTGGCGCCTGTACGTATGTTCCCTCAGCTGGAATGCCTTCTAATTCCTCCTTTGTGGGTCACTCTTTGTTCATTCCTGAAACCTGAGTGATATACGCCCTCCCTAATGATGCTAGGTAAAGGTATAGATGCAAGTGCTCAATTCCCACGACACTTTGTTCATTATTTTTTTTATTTTCAAATTAATTTTTTATCTTTACTTTAAAATGTAAATCTCTAAAATAAGTGATTTATGTTTTAATTGGAGAATAATTGCTTTACTATGTTGTGTTGATTTGGAGTATAGCCACCTTACAATGTTGTGTTGGTTTCTACTGCTCAACAGAATGGATCGGCCATATAAGAGAGAGAGAGAGAGTTACCTGTGCTGTACAGAATGTTCTCATTAGTTATCTGTTTTATACATAGTATCAATAGTGCGTATGAATCAATCCTAGTCTCCCAGTTCCTCCCACTACCACCCCTTTACCCCTTGGTATCCATATATTTATTCTCTATATCTGTATCTCTGTTTCTGCTTTGCAAATAAGATCATCTGTAGAATTTTTTCCAAATTCCGCGTGTATGCTTTAGCATAAGGCATTTGTTTTTTCCCTTTCTGTCTCACTGCACTCTGTATGGCAGTCTCCAAGTCCATCTGTCTCTGCAGATTACCCAGTTTTGTTTCTTTTTATGGCTGAGTAATATTCCATTGTATATATGTACCATATCTTCTTTCTCCGTTCATCTGTTGATGGATATTTAGGTTGCTTCCCCGTCTGGGCTGTTGTAAATAGTGCTGCTGTGAACATTAGCTTCTTTCTTTCTGTAGTATGACAGTGTACCTGTTTGTGTCTGTAACGCATGTCATCTGTGCCCCTGTCACCCCCATTTGAGCACACTATCTGGCACACGTTAGATATTAGTCATTGAATGAATGAGTGAATATTACTGTAAGCAGTGGCTATAGTTCTTTTGAAGACTTGTGTTATGTTAAATTTTTATAAATTAAGTCACATTTTGAATTCAGTGGGAAATTTTAAGATAAAGCTACATGAATTCTCTGAGCAAATGAACATTTTCTAGAAATTATGCATCCTACAAACCAGGATTTCTTTAATTTTTGAATACTAAAATATGCAAATATACCTGCTTGCTTTTCTTAAAGTAGAAAATATCCATCAAAATTTCTGTCATGGCTTTAGGGTGCTTTAATTGTTTGGGGATGGGCAGGCAATTGGACTGTCTATAATGGCAGCATGATGTCGAGAATGTGAAAAGTTAGTTCTTCTCAGCCTTGTCCACCAGAGGGAGGAGATCACCTCATAACAGTTATGATTCCCTGGAACTATTGGCTACTGTTGGGTCTGCTCAGAGCTAGAGATTTGTGTTGCTCCTGCTGCTGCAAAATACAGAATTAGAACCTGGCAGGCATTCCCGCATAGATTTGCACACTGTTTAAGATCGGCCCAGTTTGGTTAGAGAGGAAGCAATCTGTGTATTTTGGAAGCTTTGTTAGAATAACACATACTTGGGGAGCGTACGAGGCCATTCTCTGCAGGAGTGAGCAGGAGGAGGCCTTGAAGGTATGAAAAGAGAACCTGCGGGGCAAGGTGATGGTTTATTGGTGCTTCGCTTACAAGGCTGACCAGGAAAGTACTTTCTTTCTACAGTAGATGGCTTAAGGGCCAGTGGGTAGTACTAGGAAGTCCGCTTGATATGCTGTGTGCAAAGTGAGACCTGGGAAGTCGACTTCATGAGAGCACATTTTGCTATTCATAGGACTGTATTGATGTCAAGGGGCCTCACATCCATTGTGTTGTCTAGTACTTTTGTTTTATCTCTTCCCTGTCTGTGCCTACCAGTCTGGCTTTCTCCTTTAAGACTATAGGAAATGTAAGTGGTGTCACTTCCTAGTATGTGTGAGCAAGAACTTCTGTACCATTCACTTCCTACAGTTCATTTTCCCTATAGTTTTCACTTCGCCTCTGAAGACCTCATCACGTAAAAACAAGATATACTTGTAATAATATTAAAGAATGCTGCTTCGATTATTTCATATCTGTTTCTTTGGTGTTAGATGTAATGATTTGATTTTGAAAAAGCTCTAGGAGGATGGTAGGGGAAAGCTGCCTGCCAGAAATTTTCTCTTTCAAGTTAAAAAGGAAAGAGTATACTAGCCAAATAATCATTAACTCCAAGTAAGGAAAGAAGCGCAACTCTGTGTCATAGATCTCAAACAATAGGAGCAAGAGAAATGATTCTGAAGCCAAGTCAAGAGAAATGGTCAACCATGATAAGGCTGCCAACCCTGCTTATGGCCCTCAGGTGTAGTACTGTTTAGATCATAAAAAATAAAATAGTTGAGAAGTCTTTCTAAAATGCCTTTAGAGGGAAGGAAATAGACTGAGCAGATGTTCTTATCTGGTCCTGCCTTTAAAGAATGATGGGAATGGCTGTGGGAGGCAAATGCATGTAGGAGAAACAGAAAATAGAACTGAGGATCAAGAGAGAAGTCACCAGGGCTAAAGGGATCAGAAGTCCTAATGTGTCATCCCCCCACTACCATGGCCTTGGAAGGCACTCTTCAAGTAGGTGGTACAGAACATTAACAAGGCTTCAGAAATGACACACAGCTCTGCAAGCTAAATGATGGTTACACAGGGTCTTGACTGAGCCATTCATTTCTCCAATCCACTTCCTTCCACATTGCCATCTCTCAACCTACAGGGGAAAAAAAGTACATAGAACTAAAATTATGAAGCCATTAAGTTGTATTTGATTTTGAGAAGCAGTAAGTTACTGAAACTATATCTGAACAACTAAAAACTCTGGACAGAGCCACCTGAGTGTGAGCAAGAAAGACAATGATAAGACATGCAAACACAAAACCGCAGCAAGTATGATTTTTAAAAATAGATATAGCTTAGAAAATGGAAGGAAGTTGATCTAGACGAAAACAGACTCAAGGGCAGAAAAATTTCTCATAGGCTATATACTCTGTAGCTCATTTGCACTGCAGAATATTGTCAGACAACTTAATTAATCCTGTAAGAATTCATCTGCCATGCTAGCAAGGTCATGCTTAAAGTCTTGCATGCTAGGTTTCAGTACTGTGCGACCCAAGAACTTCCAGATGTCCAAGCTGGGTTTAGAAAAGGAAGAGGAACGAGAGATCAAAGTGCCAACGTTCTCTGGATCATAGGGAAAGCTAGGAAATTCCAGCACAAATATCTACCTCTGTTTCATCGACTATGCCAAAGCCTTTGACTATATGAATCTTAATAAACTGTGGAAAACTCTTAAAGAGATGGGAATACCAGACCATCTTACCCGTTTCCTGAGAAACCTGTATGTGGGTCAAGAAGCAACAGTTAGAACCCTGTATGGAACAACTGATTGGTTCAAGATTGAGAAAGATCTGTATGCTAAGCACATGGTGAGAAATGCCAGAATCAAGATAGGTGGGAGAAACAGCAACAACCTCATATATGTGGGTGCTACAACTCTAAAGGCAGAAAGCGAAGAGGAACTAAAGAGCCTCTTGAGGAGGGTGAAGGAGGAGAGTGAAAGGGCTGGCTTAAAACTAAATATTAAAAAAAAAAAAAACCTAAGATAATGGCATTTGGCCCCACTAGTTCATGGCAAATAGAGGGGGGAAAAGGTGGAAGTAGTGACAGATTTCCTCTTCTTGGGCTCCAAAACCACTGTGGATGGTGACTGCAGCCATGAAATCAGAAGCCATTTGCTTCTTGGTGGGAAAGCTATGATAAACCTAGACAGTGTGGTGAAAAGCAGAGACATTACTCTGCCGACAAAGGTCTGTAAAATCAAGGCTATATCTGCAGTTATGAGAGCTGGACCATAAAGAAGGTGGAGTGCTGAAGAATTGAAATGCCTTGATCTGTAGTACTGGAGAAGACTCCTGAGAGTCCCTTGGATGGCAAGAAGATCAAACCAGTCAATCTTAAGGGAAATCAACCCTGAATACTCAGTTGGAAGGACTGATGCTGAAGCTGAAACTCCAGTAATTTGGTCATCTGATGCAAACAGCTGACTCATTGGAAAAGTCCCTGATGCTGGGAACGATTGAGGGAAGAAGGAGAGGAGGGCATCAGAGGATGAGATGGCTCTATGGCATCACCAATGCAATGGACATGAACTTGGGCAAACTTTGGGAGATGGTGAGGGAGAGGGAAGCTTGGCGTGCTGCAGTCCATGGGGTCACAAAGAGTCAGACATGAATGGGTAACAACAGCTTAAGAATTTGAAGAAAATGTAAAAAACAGAGTGAATGGAAAAGGGGGATTGTATGTTGCACATCTGAGAGCCAAATGTGATCATATAACTTAATTGAAATAATTAGTAACAACATGAGGGCAGAGGATACATGGCTAAATATTGATGTATTGACAGAAGGAAAAGCCTCAGCTCATCACAGTGAGTACTGATGAAATGTCAAAGAGATTAAATCCATCATAAAAAAAAATAAGAGATATAGAGGACAGACAAGATAATTGAATCTCTGAAATAGAAAAACAGGGTCCTTCAACAAAGAGATTACCTAAATTTCAAACAAAAGTTTTGTTCTTAATATAAAGAACTCTAGAGTTAAAAAATAGCACAATGGTATCTAAGAAAATCAGATATAGTGCATTTAAACTGAGATGTGTATTGATTATGTTATTCAACTGACTGATTAGAACAAGGCTTAGAGAAGTTTATGGGTAAACTTCTTCATTATTTTCTTTTGAAAATAATGGGGATTTTGGTCACTAGCAATTCTGAAAGGACAGATGGATATATGATACTAGTAGCAATGAGTGAAATGGCAGACCAGCCCGACGCTTAGTGAAAAGAGTCAGAGATGGAGAAAGCCAAAGTCTAGATGGTTGTGCATATTTGCTGCACTCAGATTAATTAGAGGAGGAGATGGGAAAGACTTAAAAGTATTCCTAAAGTACATATACCTCCAGCAGAAAGGGGAAAAGCCTATTGGCTCAAGGGGCTTAAGTACAGTTTCTCAACTGACTGAATGATAAGCTACATTTATTATCAGGGGAAACTCTTTGGGAACTAGGCTTAAAGGTAAAACTACATTTCTCCTTGGTGGGGTGGGACGCAGGAATGTGCATGTTCCGAAGACTGACAGGAGGGGCAGCTTCCAACTGCTAGTCCCAGTATGAACATGAGACAAAGTCTTAAACTTCCTGAGCTGTGAATCAGCCTCAGAGTCGCACAAATCCAACAGACAGTGGATGAAAAATAACTGGCTGGGGGGGGGCTTAAGTATAATAGTTGAGCAGTAAGTGGCTTATACTGACCCAATAAAAACACCTAGGAAAACAGGCTAAAAAATAAAAAAGGGAAAAAAAAAATCTGAACAAGGACATCAGAACCTTCACACTGCTGGGAAAATATGTTACAGAATTAGTTTAGCCAGTGACCTGTATGCAAGTCAGGAAGCAACAGTTAGAACTGGACATGGAACAACAGACTGGTTCCAAATAGGAAAAGGAGTACATCAAGGCTGTATATTGTCACCCTGGTTATTTAACTTCTATGCAGAGTACATCATGAGAAACGCTGGGCTGGAGGAATCATAAGCTGGAATCAAGATTGCCGGGAGAAATATCAATAACCTCAGATATGCAGATGACACCACCCTTATGGCAGAAAGTGAAGAGGAGCTAAAAAGCCTCTTGATGAAATGAAAGAGGAGAGTGAAAAAGTTGCCTTAAAGCTCAACATACAGAAAATGAAGATCATGGCATCTGGTCCCATCACTCATGGCAAATAGATGGGGAAACAGTGAAAACAGAGTCAAACTTTATTTTTTTGGGCTCCAAAATCACTGCAGGTGGTGACTACAGCCATGAAATTAAAAGACGCTTACTCCTTGGAAGAAAAGTTATGACCAACCTAGATAGCATTTTCAAAAGCAGGGACATTACTTTGCCAACAAAGGTCCGTTTAGTCAAGGCTCTGGTTTTTCCTGTGGTCATGTATGGATGCGAGAGTTGGACTGTGAAGAAAGCTGAGTGCCGAAGAATTGATACTTTTGAACTTGTGGTGTTGGAGAAGACTCTTGAGAGTACATTGGACTGCAAGGAGATCCAAACAGTCCATTCTAAAGGAGATTAGTCCTGGGTGTTCTTTGGAAGAAATGATGCTGAAGCTGAAACTCCAGGTACTTTGGCAACCTCATGCAAAGTGTTGACTCATTGGAAAAGACTTTGATGCTGGGAGGGATTGGGGGCAGGAGAAGAAGAGGATGACAGAGGATGAGATGGCTGGATGGCATCACCGACTCGATGGACATGAGTTTGAGTGAACTCCAGGAGATGGTGATGGACATGGAGGCCTGGTGTGCTGCGACTGTCTCTTATACACATCTAGATGTGTATAAGAGACAGGTTAGAACCCTGTATGGAACAACTGATTGATTTAAGATTGAGGAAGGAGTATGGCAGGGTAGTCTGCTGTCACCCTGTTTGTTTAATCTATATGCTGAGCATATCGTGAGAAATGCTGGGCTGGATGAGTTACAAGCTGAATCAAGATAGGTGAGAGAAACATCAATAATCTCAGGTATGCGGATGATACCACTCTAATGGCAGAAAGTGAAGAGGAACTAAAGAGCCTCTTGATAAGGGTGAACAAGGAGAGTGAAAGAGCCGGCTTACAACTAAATATTAAAAAAACTAAGATCATGGCATCTGGTCCCATTATTTCATGACAAGTAGTGGCAAGGTCAGGGGGGAATGGAAGTAGTGACAGATTTCCACTTTTCGGACTCTAAAATCACTGCAGATGGTGACTGCAGCCATGAAATAAGAAGACGTTTGCTTCTTGACAGGAAAGCTATGACAAACCTAGACAGTGTATTGAAAAGCAGAGACATTACTCTGCCAACAAAGGTCTGTATAGTCAAGGCTATGGTGTTCCCAGTGGTCCTGTATGGTTGTGAGAGCTGGACTATAAAGAAGGTGGAGCACCAAAGAGTTGATGCCTTTGAACTGTGGTATTGGAGAAGACTCCTGAGAGCCCCTTGGACAGCAAAGAGAGCAAACCCGTCAATCTTGAAGGAGATCAATCCTGAATATTCATTGGAAGGACTGATGCTGAAGCTGAAACTCCAATATTTTGGCCACCTGATGTGAACAGCTGACTCATTGGAAAAGTCCTTGATGCTGGGAAAGATTGAGGTCAGAAGAAGAAGTTATTAGAGGATGAGATGGCTGGACAGCATCACTGATGCAATGGACATGAACTTGGGCAAACTTCGGGAGATGGTAAGGGACAAAGAGGCCAGGACAGAGAGTAAGACGCTTACTCCTTGGAAGAAAAGTTATGACCAACCTAGATAGCATTTTCAAAAGCAGGGACATTACTTTGCCAACAAAGGTCCGTTTAGTCAAGGCTCTGGTTTTTCCTGTGGTCATGTATGGATGCGAGAGTTGGACTGTGAAGAAAGCTGAGTGCCGAAGAATTGATACTTTTGAACTTGTGGTGTTGGAGAAGACTCTTGAGAGTACATTGGACTGCAAGGAGATCCAAACAGTCCATTCTAAAGGAGATTAGTCCTGGGTGTTCTTTGGAAGAAATGATGCTGAAGCTGAAACTCCAGGTACTTTGGCAACCTCATGCAAAGTGTTGACTCATTGGAAAAGACTTTGATGCTGGGAGGGATTGGGGGCAGGAGAAGAAGAGGATGACAGAGGATGAGATGGCTGGATGGCATCACCGACTCGATGGACATGAGTTTGAGTGAACTCCAGGAGATGGTGATGGACATGGAGGCCTGGTGTGCTGCGATTCACGGGGTTGCAAAGAGTCAGACACCCCTGAGCAACTGAACTGAACAGATGGTAGAGAATCTGCCTGCAATGCAGGAGACCTGGGTTCAATTCCTGGGTTGGGAAGATTCCCCTGGTAATGGATATGGCAAACCACTCCAGTATTCTTGCCTAGGAAATCCCACGGACAGAGGAGCCTGGAGGGCTGCAGTGCATGGGGACTGAGCAACTAACACACACAAGTCATTAAACAAATAAACTGACGAACAAAGAGAAGGAAGTAACCCTGGTGGTAGGCAAGGAGGGGGGCGTAGTGTCCAGACTGCAGACTCCAGAGTCTGTGATGTAAAATGTCCAGTTTTCAATAGAAAATCGTGAAAGATACAAAGGAAAGGGAAAGTGTGAGCCATATACAGGGATACATACAGGCAATAGAAACTGCTCAGATGTTGCGCTTAGCAGACAAACTACACAAAAGCTATTATAAATATGTTCAAGGGGAATTGGGGGATTAAGGGAACCTGTGCAAGATTTAAATCAAAATAAGATGACAATGCTTTGTCAAACAGATAATAAAGAGATTAAAATTATATATGTATTTATTTATATATTTTCCAACTCCAAAATTTCCCTCATTTGGAAATTGTTTCTCTCCCTACCTACCTATCTATATGTATTTTCTAACTATGTAAAAGTACAATAATCCAAATAAAAAATTCACTAAGGGGCTCAACAATAAGTTTGAGTTAGCAGAAGAAAGAATCTGCAAAGTTGATAAATCAATAGAGATTATAAAGTCTAAATAGAAGAAAGAAAAGTGAATAACTCCAAAATTTCCCTCATTTGGAAATTGTTTCTCTCCCTACCTACCTATCTATATGTATTTTCTAACTATGTAAAAGTACAATAATCCAAATAAAAAATTCACTAAGGGGCTCAACAATAAGTTTGAGTTAGCAGAAGAAAGAATCTGCAAAGTTGATAAATCAATAGAGATTATAAAGTCTAAATAGAAGAAAGAAAAGTGAAGAAAAAGAGTGTCAGATAGATATGGGACATCATTAAGTGTACCAACATATCTATGATGGCAGTCATGGAAAAGTGAGAGGGAGATAGAAAATATATCTAGAGAACTGATGATTGAAAATTTCCCAAATTTGAGGAAAAACATTAATTTACACATTCAGTTCAGTTCAGTCATTCATTCGTGTCCAACTCTTTGCGACCCCATGATTCTCTTCCTGGCTTGCCAAAAGCTGCCTTGCCACCGTGACCTCACGGAGCTTTTCCTCTTTGTGTGTGTGTGTGTGCTTGTGTCTCTTCTTACATGGACCCCAGTCCTGTCAGATCCAACCTTATGATCTCACTGGGCTTTAATCCTCCTTAAAGAGCCTGTCTCCAAATACAGTCACACTGGGGGTTCAGTTCAGTTCAGTCGCTCAGTCGTTGAAGTTCATGGGGTTGCAAAGAGTCAGACACGACTGAGCGACTGAACTGAACCCCCAGTGTGACTCTTTGCAACCCCATGAACTGCAGCACGCCAGGCCTCCCTGTCCATCGCCAACTCCTGGAGCTTACTCAGACTCTTGTCCATTGAGTCAGTGATGCCATCCAACCATCTCATCCTCCGTTGTCCCCTTCTCCTCCTGCCTTCAATCTTTAACAGCATCAGGGTCTTTTCAAATGAGTCAGTTCTTCACATGAGGTGGCCAAAGGATGGGAGTTTCAGCTTCAGCATCAGTGCTTCCAATGAATATTCAGGACTGATTTCCTTTAGGACAGATTGGTTAGATCTCCTTGCAGTTCAAGGGCGTCTCAAGAGTCTTCTCCAACACCACAGTTCAAAAGCATCAATTCTTTGGTGCTGAGCTTTCTTAACAGTCCAACTCTCACATCCATACATGACCACTGAAAAAACCATAGCCTTGACTAGATGGACCTTAGTCAGCAAAGTAATGTCTCTGCTTTTGAATATGGCATTTAAGTTGGTCATAACTTTTCTTCCAGGCTTCCCTGGTGGCTCAGAGGTTAAAGCATCTGCCTGGAATGCGGGAGACCTGGGTTCGATCCCTGGGTCAGGAAGATTCCCCTGGAGAAGGAAATGGCAACCCACTCCAGTATTCTTGCCTGGAAAATCCCATGGACGGAGGAGCCTGGTGGGCTACAGTCCATGGGGTCGCAAAGAGTCGGGCATGACTGACCAAGTGACTTAACTAATTTTTCTTCCAAGGAGTAAGCGTCTTTTAATTTCATGGCTGCAATCACCATCTGCAGTGATTTTGGAGCCCAGAAAAATAAAGTCTGACACTGTTTCCACTGTTTCCCCATCTGTTTTCCATGAAGTGGTGGGACTGGATGCCATGATCTTCATTTTCTGAATGTTGAGCTTTAAGCCAACTTTTTCACTCTCCTCTTTCACTTTCTTCAAGAGGCTCTTCAGTTCCTCTTCACTTTCTGCCATAAGGGTGATATCATCTGCATATCTGAGGTTATTAATATTTCTCCTGGCAATTGTAATTCCAGCTTGTGCTTCTTCCAGCCCAGCGTTTCTCATGATGTACTCTGCATAGAAATTAAATAAGCAGAGTGACAATATACAGCCTTGACATACTCCTTTTCCTATTTGGAACCAGTCTGTTGTTCCATGTCCTGTTCTAACTATTGCATACAGGTTTCTCAAGAGGCAGGTCAGGTGGTCTGGTATTCTCATCTCTTTCAGATTTTTCAACAGTTGATTGTGATCCACACAGGCAAAGGCTTTGGCATAGTCAATAAAGCAGAAATAGATGTTTTTCTGGAACTCTCTTGCTTTTTTGATGATCCAGCGGATGTTGGCAATTTGATCTCTTGTTCTTTTGCCTTTTCTAAAACCAGCTTGAACATCTGGAAGTTCACGGTTCACATACTGCTGAAGCCTGGCTTGGAGAATTTTAAGCATCACTTTACTAGTGTGTGAGATGAGTGCAGTTGTGCAGTAGTTTGAGCATTCTTTGGCATTGCCTTTCTTTGAGATTGGAATGAAAACTGACCTTTTCCAGTCCTGTGGCCACTGCTGAGTTTTCCACATTTGCTGGCATATTGAGTATAGCACTTTCACAGCATCATCTTTCAGGAATTGAAATAGCTCAACTGGAATTCCGTCACCTCCACTAGCTTTGTTCGTACTGATGCTTTCTGAGGCTTGCTTGACTTCATATTCCAAGATGTCTGTCTCTAGGTGAGTGATCACACCATTGTGATTATCTGGGTCATGAAGATCTTTCTTGCCATTTCTTGCCATTTCTTCTTAATATCTTTTGCTTCTGTTAGGTCCGTACCATTTCTGTCCTTTATCGAGCCCATCTTTGCATGAAATGTTTCCTTGGTATCTCTAATTTTCTTGAAGAGATCTCCAGTCTTTCCCTTTCTGTTGTTTTCCTCTATTTCTTTGCATTGATCACTGTGGAAGGCTTTCTTATCTCTCCTTGCTATTCTTTGGAACTCTACATTCAAATGCGAATATCTTTTCTTTTCTCCTTTGCTTTTTGCTTCTCTTCTTTTCACAGCCATTTGTAAGGCCTCCTCAGACAGCCATTTTGCTTTTTTACATTTCTTTTCCATGGGGATGGTCTTGATCCCTGTCTCCTGTACAATGTCACACACCTCCATCCATTGTTCACCAGACACACTGTTTATCAGAGCTAGTCCCTTAAATCTATTTCTCACTTCCACTGTATAATCATAAGGGATTTGATTTAGGTCATACCTTAATGGTCTAGTGGTTTTCCCCTACTTTCTTTTTATTTACAGATTGGTGAGCCTCAAATAGGATCAATGCAATGAAATTCATTCACATCCATACTCATTATGATAGAAATGTTGAAACCTAAAAAAGAAAATCTTGAAAGTAATCATATACAAGGGATCACAGTAAGAATGACAGCTGGTGTCTGTTCCGAAGCAATGGAGGCCAAAGACAGTGCATTGACATTAAAAGTGCTGAAAGGCATATATCAACAACCAAGGATTTTATAGCAAAAAAAAAAAAATCTGTCTTTCAAAAGTGAAAGTGATATAAAGATGTATCCAGGTAAACAAAAGACAGAGACTTCATTGCTAGTATACTTGCCATATAAGTAGTAGTAAAAGAAGTTCTATAAACTGAAAGAAAATGGCAGTAGACAGTAATTTGAGTCTTCATTTAAAAAAAAAAAAAACAGTTCCAATAAAGGTAACTGTGTAGGTAGTGATGAAAAGTACACTTAAGCATTTCTTTTTCTTTCTTATTTTAAGTGATTTAAAAGGCAGTTACATAAAATAATCTATATCATTGTATTGTTGGGTCTATAACATATAGAAAGAATTGTAATATACTTTACAATAACGCAAAAATGAATGAAGCCATACTGAAGAAAGGGAAGGACACCAGATGGTGCCATTTGAATCCACAAGAAGAAAGAGAGACAGAGATGGTAAATAAGCTTAACTTTAAAAATCTCTATAAATATATCTGAGATCTCCTTGCTTCACTTCATAAAAAGACAGAAGTTTTTATAAAGCAATAACTATAACAATGTATTTTTGAGTTTGAAACACATATAGACATCACGTGAATAACAATAATAACACAAAAAGGAGACAGAGATGAGAGCATGCAAGAATAAAATTTCTATGTCTTACTGGAATTAAGTTCGTATAAATGGAAGTAGATTCTCATGAACTAAGATTTATGTTGTAAGCCCTAGACCAACCACTAGGAAAGAAGCTTTTAGTTAGTTAATTACATAGTTGTTGCTGCCATATATGACTTAGTCAAGTCTGACACTAAGTCAAGTCTGACACTAAGTCAAGTCTGACTCTTTTGCAACCCCATGGACTGTAGCCCACCAGGCTCTTCTGTTCGTTGGGTTTCCCAGGCCGGAATACTGCAATGGGTTGACATTTCCTCCTCCAGGGGATCTTTCTGACCCAGGGATAGAACCCACATCTCCTGAATTGGGAGACAGAATCTTTACCCCTGAGCCAACTGGGAAGCCCAATTATATCGTTAAGAATCATCAAAGAAGTTTACATAATATGTTAAATATTCACTTAAAGGGAAGTTATAAAAGCAGGAAAGAGGGACAAAATAGGAGAACTGTATAAGTATTGTTATCTCAGCTTTTCATGATGAAGTCTTTCAATACTCAATGATCTGATAGACTTTAGATCAAATAACATTTTTTCTTTAGACTCATTTCCCCTCAAATTAGTATTCCATTCATGGTGCCCCTTTTATTTGAAATATTTTAAGAAAGTTAATATGAATTCTGAAGCAAATTTATTTTAAGCTGATCTCTATATTAAATTTTATGCTTCATTACCTTCCCCTGAAAAATACTATGTTAATAATAGAACACACTCACCAAGATACACACAAAGGCGTACACTGAGATCCATACTTCATTTTATACCATTAGATGCTTAACTACACCCTCACCTTATATTTATTCTCTGACACTACCAATATTGACATAAAGATGCATATTTTCTCACTGCATATATCTAGAGGGATAAAATTGGCCATTAATTTTGGAATTATTTAAGTTGAATGCATCCAAACAACCATTTCATGGCTCACCAAATGCCTTCGCATCTTTTAAAAAGAAGTGTGCTTGAGTGTAGGTATTTATAATAGAAAGTCATAGTAGTTATTAATGGTGTTCATAATCATAAAGACATGCAGAGCATTCTTCATAGTAATGTATAACAAGATATCATTTAGAAATTTGTATCATTGGACTTCCCTGGCAGTCCAGGTGTTAAGACTGCAATTCCGCCACAGGGGGCACTGGTTTGATCTCTGGTGGGGAATTAAGATTCTACATGCTGCAGTGTGTGATGAAAAAATATACTAGGTTTCAGTGAACTTCCTGACAAACAAACACAGAAATTTCTGTTTATGTAATTCTGTATAGTCATAAAATACAACTTTGAATAATGGCATGTATGTATGTATCTGTATGCATTTGTACATGTGTATGTACAAATACACAAGAATACCACACACTGCCATGAAGCATTATAGATGTACTTTGGGTGCTAAGAAACATGGGTGTGCTTCTGGTATAACTCTCAAAATGTGGCAGAATCATCAAGTATACAGCTGTGAGAATCAGACTGCCTACATTTAACTTCTAGCTTTGCCATGTAGATGTGCGACCTGGTATCTATAAACTATAATAATAGTGTCTTCTTCATGATGTGCTTGTGAGTATTAAATGCCATCTTAATGCATGTAAAGTCTTAGAAAGTGCAAGCAAATCGTTTAAGTACTCAATAAATGTTAGAGATCATTATTGATCTTTTGATTCTGCTCTTTCAGGAGATAAAAGTTTCTTTCAAATCTGGAGTGTGTGTTAAGTTTAGATTATACTTGTCATCTAAGAGCAGATCTTCAATGTATGTTTTCATTTTGATGGTGTCTGTTACTGTCCCGCCTTTATTTGTGACCCTTAGAGTTTGCAAATTGTAATATACAACTATTAGCGTGTCATGGTTTTTACCTGGGTGATGGCTGATTCCCAGGGATGGCAGGTGTATTTATACTGTTTTTCATGCACCTTTTGTGTGTTGTGTAAGGAAGGTTGGGGGTATGATGGTGACACAGACTATTTTGAGAACCTTCCGTGTGGTCTGCCTAGTCTCTCCAATCTGTTCCTGTTCCTCTTATATAGGAAGACAGAAGATGTTTATCTCTTTGTTAATCATTCGTTTACTTCTCAGTATCTATCCAAATCTGTTGATTTCATTGTAATGTCAAAACACCTTTGTATAACTATTCTCAAAATATGCTGGATGCTTCTGTTAAAGTTTGCTATTTTCTGAGCTTTCCCCTATTTCTTTCTTTTTAATATATGGAGACACTGTTTTGTCTACCTATCAAATCTGACGCCATCACTTTTCATTAAAAACTCCACCGATCTACCAAGACCAGTTTCAGACCACTCCTGTGCTCTACTCACCTGCGTGCGGCAGCCTCTGTCTTCTGAACGCCCCTGGCTTTATTGATACACCTTTGATGGGTCACTTAGCCGTTTTTAAATTTTAGTTTGGTTGTTTGTGTGCATCTGCCTTCAAGACAGAGATCTTGTTTGCTTCACCTTTTGTGCCCTCCATAGTGCGAAGAAGGCAATGGCGCCCCACTTCAGTGCTCTTGCCTGGAAAATCCCATGGATGGAGGAGCCTGGAAGGCTGCAGTCCATGGGGTTGCTGAGGGTCGGACACGACTGAGCGACTTCACTTTCACTTTTCACTTTCATGCATTGGAGAAGGAAATGGCAACCCACTCCAGTGTTCTTGCCTGGAGAATCCCAGGGACGGGGGAGCCTGGTGGGCTGCCGTCTATGGGGTCACACAGAGTCGGACACGACTGAAGTGACTTAGCAGTAGCAGTATAGTGCATATGTGCTCCATCGAGTCTGACTGTTTTGCGACCCCGAGGACTGTAGACTGCCAAACTCCTCTGTTCGTGGGATTTTTCCAGGCAAGAATGCTGGAGTGGGTTACCAGATCCCTCTCAAGCGGACACTGTGTATAGGAAGGTAGCAAGTATTTAGCAGCAGCAAATATTTAATAAAGACCGCTTCGATGCCAGTAACGGAGCTCAGTGATGACTGGCTTCATGGGAAAGTGAGTGATGCTCTTGTCCTGTGTTCTCGAAACATATTTGCTCAGGGAATGATTCAACAAATTCACATTTTGAACAATGCGATGCTGCAGAACAGGCCCTGGACTTGCTACTGGATATACTGGATTAAAATCCAGACTAAGTGACTTTGGGATGATAATACCCACCCCCCCACCATGAGCTATGGTTGTCTGTTTGAAAGTAGGAATAATAGACCCACCTTGTGCCATTAAGTGAGATAACATATTGGAGGGGCTGGAGGGTTCATTACCAAAGTGCTTTTTGGATTGGCAAAAAGGTGAGCTGCTCCTTTTCTTATAAAGGTACTACTGGAATAAAAATAAAATGGCTGGTTTTCAAAGCTGTCCTTAGCTTTTGTTGTTGTTCTAGCCCTGCTCTTATCAATCTTCTTTGAATGGGCCAAGCAGACTCACAAGGCCTGGCCACTAGGGATGCTCGGAGGCCTGGCTATGCTGCTATTCTTTCCTCTTCCCAGCAGCACTTGGCAAGTATGTATTTATTTGCTGTGGTGCTTATAAACAGCTCCTTCTCTCAGATTCTTCACGAAGTACTCACAGGACTGAAGTTTTGTTTAGTGTCTTGTTTGGCTTTGTCGTACCTATAGTGTAAGAAAGAAAGTGAATTCACTCAGTCTTGTCCAGCTCTTTGCGACTGCATGGACTGTAGCCCCGCCGGGCTCCTCTGTCCATGGGATTTTCCAGGCAAGGATACTGGAGTGGGTTGCCATTTCCTTCTCCAGGGATCTTCCCGACCCAGGGACTGAACCTGGGTCTCCTGCAATGCAGGTGGATCCTTTACCAGCTGAGCTACCAGGGAAGCTCCCAAACACAAGCCACTTGTCTGCAAAGTAGGTGCATCCCCATTCTACCCTGCTTACCCTGGAAGCGAAGGCAAACGCTGACGTACTTCCTCCTAACCATCTCTTCATTTCTTCTCTGCAGAGGCATCCATCCTGAGCTACGACGGCAGCATGTACATGAAGATCATCATGCCCATGGTCATGCACACCGAGGCAGAGGACGTGTCCTTCCGCTTCATGTCCCAGCGAGCTTACGGGCTGCTGGTGGCCACCACCTCCAGGGACTCTGCTGACACCCTGCGTTTGGAGCTCGATGGGGGGCGTGTCAAGCTCATGGTTAACTTAGGTATCGTATGAAGTACCCTCTGCCACTCTGTTTGGGCTTGTCTTCCCTTTCTTTTCCGATTTTCATTGGTTTGATTGAATTCTTTGTTTGTTTCTTGAAAGTTAGCTGCTCACCTCTTGTTTAATAGACCGAGGATAAAACTCAACAGCAACAAACACCTTCTCCTTGTTTCTGCATGAGGTTTTTGATGTCAATTTCTGGTTTCTGACAGTGGTGGTATTTCTTTACTAGAAGATTTGTTTTCTAAGTTTCCTTTCTTGGTTTTTTGGAATCGTTTAGCTTTGTGTAAAACACGCTACTTTGGTCCATCTTTTGATTAATCCCATTCTCATTAAGTCCAGCTCATTGGTCACCACTCAAAACAGTCAAAGTTAGAGAGCAGGGCCAGGGCAGGGGATGGAAGCAAAACGGGAGGGTGGTGTTGGAGGGAACAGAGCCACATGAGTGGGATGGGAAATGCATTGTTTGAAGCTCCACAAGGACCAATCACATGGCAAATTCTGGCGGCCTTGACAACACCACTATCTCCCTATACTTTCTCCTGGTAGGGAGGACAAGGCACATTGCTTCTGTGGTCCCACTGGGGGAAAATTCTCTGAGTTTAGAGTCCGACACATTGAAGGACAGTGTGTCTCCCAGTATGTATCTCCTTCTTCCTTCCTGACATTCCTACCCTCGTTCAGCAGCCCTTTTTATAAAGATGATTAAGTCAGACTGTTTACAGTTACTCTATTCTCATATAATCCATATCCAGTTTTCCTTCATGTTGAAAAATTGGCTATTTCAAATTGAAACTTTATTGAGAAAAGACCTCTTCTTCTACTGTAATTACTTATAGTAATGCTTTGGAAATTCCTCTTTTTATGACCTCACATTCTTTTGGGCTACTGACCTTGACTGAATTCTCATCAACACTGTAGAAAGCGGGGACCTCTTGGTTTTTGCAAGGGAAAAAAAAAGCAATCTCTATTTCTGTTGATTCTACTCAATAGAAAGTCAATGCCGTGTGTTGACACAACTGAGTTCAAACTTTCTAAGCCTATGATCGGTTTGAGGATGTAGAATACGTTTAGATACACAGCTCCTTCCTAACGATGTCGGCAGGATGACTTGTCAGAGGCATGAGGATGACGTGGTGGACACATGTAGCACATACAGGATGGTCCAGAATCCTCGATGGCCTGCTGGGAAGGTGGGAACTCCATACCTATCCTATCTGCTGTCAGGTCAACTGATTACACTTGAAAAGTGCCTCTACTACAATCCTAAAGTTCTCTAGGACACAGAAGACTGTTTTGAGCAGTGGCTTGTTTAGTTGTGTCTCCTTTTTTTTCCAGTTTGCAGCTGTTACAGTACTATGCCCTTTTTCTTTTCCAACCACATTTGATTTCTATTGTCAGCGTGTCTCTTGGTTTTTCTTTTGTGTACGTGTGTGTTTGGTTATTTTGGGTTTTGTTTTGTTTTTCCTTTTGCTGGATCTTTGTGAGTGTTCTTGAGTTTCCAGTCCTCCCAACCATCAGCCATGGTAAATCAAAAGATGGTATTCAACCCTTCAAAGGCCCAAAGCCTGCGGCCCGCATAGCAAACAGCCTTGCGAACAGAGTGTACTGAGCAGCCTACAGGGGCTGGCATCCCCCTGTCCCCTCCACCTTCCCTTCCCTGCACCATGCTCCCCACCTGAAACCACCCAACCGGACTGCATACCTGAAACCAGCCACCAGTAGCTGGCTGTCAGCTTCTCTGAAAAACAGCAGAAAAAATGAAAACCTAGAGCCACCCCTCCCCGAACCCAAATGAAAACAAATATGACCTCCTACTTAGCTCCCAGAAAAGAAGATTTAGCATCAATTTTTAACCATCTATTTTAAGGTAAGAGAGAGTCAGAGACATAAGGAATATTCAGCCTTTTGGGGTTCTAGGGAAATGCACATTGGCTTTAAGCAGATAACTTTTTTCTTTTTTTTTCCCCATTTTAGATGTTGTTTTGTAAGATTAGAAGGCCAACTGTGACAGGTCTCACATCTTAGAAGGAAAAATGGAAGTGGAGGGAGATAAAAGGGGATGATTCAGAAAGATGAACAGTTTCTCTCTCTCTCCCTTTCACACACACACACACACATACACACACACGGAGTCATAAATTCCAGATCCATTCCTAGAAGCATTATTTTTCCATTTTAAATGCTCATGAAAATCCGGGCAATGTGCATTTTTCAAAGCCTCTTCTCTAGCCTCCTGGCTCCTTTCTGCACGTGATCAGTGTACCTCCCTCTAGGTTGAGGCGTCGTGGGCAAAACAGAGCGAGTCTGCCCTGGAAAGCACTGTGCTTCTCTAGAAACAGTGGTGACATTTTCCTCTGAAGGGTACAGTTCACCACAATGACTAGTTTCAATTACATAGCTTTCTTTCAACCATAAGTGGAAACTGAACTTACATTCCTTGAAGTGTACCTACACACTCCATAGTCACGCTTTGTTTGAAGCTTCTGTTGCCTTCCCTGCCCAGAGTGTACCCCTTCATAAATGGTTTCTCCCAGTCATGAATTCATGGTCCCTTTTTTGATTATAGTAGTAAACATCTCCAAGCAGCGTGTTCATTTATGTACAAAATTCCCATCACTAATTGTAGAGGATCCCTCCCTCCATTTAAGTTATGTCTCTTTTCTAGCACAGGCACTAATGATATTCCCATTTATTTCAAATTGTTCACACATATAAGCTCATGATGTACATGTCTGTATTTTTCTGCTGTAATATATCTTCTAAATGTCAAGGAGACTAGGCTTTTCCAAGGGTCTTTCTTTCTGAAGACGGCAGCTGTGGCAATAGCAGGCATGAACAGTGTCCAGCTAAACATAGCATGCTTTTTTAAAGCTGTGAGGTTGACTATTGATCAATCATAGTTTGATCTCTTAGTATTAAAAGCTATAATCACAATTTTAATATTACAGTATTTTTAAATATTAGAAAAAAAAAACTTATTTTAATCCCACAGTAAGTTTGTGAGATAAACCAGTTAAATGTTTTTATGATTGCTTGCTAGACATGAAGCAAAGAAAGTAGGTCTCAGAGGTGGGACTGCCCATGTTTCTAAACTGCTTGATCATCCTGGGTTATCCATTACCTCCAAAGATCAATACTGTGGATCAATGATGTGACGGACTTAATGACTTCTGACTGCTTTCATGACGGTCACCTTTTACACATGCGCAGAAGGCATCTTTTGCCTGAGTGCTTGGTTTGAATGGAGCCGACAAGTCCATCAGCATTGGTGCAGCCTCATTCATGGGCCTGTAGAATCCTCAGCAAGATGCAGGCCACCCTTCCTCAGTGGCGGAAGCCTGGTTAATTGCATTCAGGTTCTCCAGATGCTCGCTCTCTTTGGAAGCAGAGAAAGTAGGTCACAGCGGTGGGAGTGCCCATGTTTCTAAACTACTCAGTCAGCATGGGTTATCTGTTACTCAGGCAGAGAGAGTACTACTGTCTATTGTTTCCATCACTGAAGGCCCACAGCTCCTAGAAACGTTCATCTCTTTCTTGCTGAAACCAAAGCTCATCGATATAGAAAATAACATTTCTCCTTTTTAACTAAAATGAAACAGAAACAACCCAAACAGAATGAACATCACACACACACATCCACATCCCTCAAATACAAGCCGAGGCTCAGGCAGAGAGAGAACTTCAGCTGTCACTGGGCTCTGAAGGAGATTGCCTTGCCGGGACAGTTCTTTTGATTTGTTTTTCATTAAAAAGTACATCCTCACTGGCAAGACCACTCTCTCAGATCCTATGAACAAGGGACTGGGGTAGATTTTTCTTCCCAAGCGTATGTTTCAAGTAAGGTAACAAAATCATTCTCCATTTCTCGACTGAACATACCCCCCGTTTGCTGTCCTGAAAGCTCCAAGTCCTCATGTTGATTTAAAGACACCATTCAGTTCATGGGACCACGTGGATGAACCCAGAAAGATGAGCCCAACCCCGCACCTCTGCCTAGATAAGGTCCTTGACAGAGACGAGATCCTCAGCCACACAGAAACCCGAACAGAAAACCGTCTCTCGTTTACAGTTCTTGGGTTTGTTGCTTTAGGTTCCCTCTTCCCCCTTCTTTCTCTGGAGCGTGCCCACACACCTGCTTCCCCTCTGTCTTGCATCCACGAGGGAAGGGCATTTCCCCAGCAGCTGAGACCTTGCTTCTCCCCACCCCGCCCTCCCCTCCCCATCCCCACCAGGGGCATGGCCTCCTCTGTCCGGCGATCGTACCAGATGCTCCAGGGCTGTTTGCTCCCACTTTTCTGTTGCGGTTGACGACACATGACAAACCTAACCGCACGAAACCAAACCCAGATTTTTCTCAAGAGATGTTCTGGGGAACAAATTAGCTTCCTGCCCCCACCTTCCTCAGAATGCTTGGGTGTTATAAATTGCTCCTATCTGGATTCACGTAGTTTTCTTCTGCCCTGTCACTTGCCACTTGTTTCTTTCACACTGACTTGCTTAAAGTGATTTACTTTGGGACATTTAAAAGGTGGCATTATCTTTCCATAAGCCCTCCAAGAATACTGAGTTAACTTTAGCTAGAAGAAGAGCACAGTTTCTAGATGTTTTTTTTTTTTTCCTGTAATTTTCTCTCTTTGATCATTTTCCTTTTACCTTTTAATATCTGGCTTTAAACACATTCTTATGGGAATTTTGATAATCGTAAAAAAAAAAAAACAACTTAGGTTCAGGTGGGCAGCCTGCTAACAATGCGCCTGAGACACGTCTCTGACCATTCTGCCCCATAACCTGCCCGTTAACTCTGTGCTTGACCTTCTGTGCCGTGTGTCCATGGCTGCAAACAGATACTAATAAAAGGATAGATGCTCTGATCTCTGACCCAAAATACCTTTTCTAGTGACCAGAACTGGAAAAAATAGCCATCTTGTCATTCCCTCTATTTCCCACCTCCCCCCTTTTTTTAAAGGGATTTTCTCTCTTCAAGATGCAGGGTCACAGGATGGGATAGGTCGGGTGTCAAAGGTGCCTAGGACCACCTCCCCATGCTCCCAACTCGCCTTCTCCTCGAATGCTGTGGGCGCTTGATTCAGTCTGAGTATTCAGGCAGGAAGACGGAGATGGGCTCCATGAGGGGTTGGTCTGGGGGCCTTTGAAACCGCAGCAGAGACCCCAGTCAATTGGCCTAATGTCATACAACTCCTTGTACCCAGCACCCAGCCCCACCTCTCTAAAATCTGGGATGGGTGTTTGTGCGGTTAGCTGTTTGCAAGTGGCCATTTTATGACAGGAAATGACCAGGTGGTGTTAACCCTTTTCTTACATCTGAAGACAAAGGCAATTCTGCCTATGTGAATTTTTATCGCATTTGGGGCCTGACTTAAAGAGGGTGGAGGGAGATTGGTTTTAGAAAAAGGGAAAGGGTTAAATACTGCCCTGAGAAACAAAATTTGAAAAAATGATACACTATGTCAGACTGGTGATATTATCTTTGGAATATTAAAGTAAAAATTGTATTTTTGCTTCTTTTAAAGAGCAATTTCAAGAAAAACCAATTATAGAGGGAAACAAAATATAAACTGCATTTGGTGGGGAAATTTTTGCAGTATTTTCCAAGTTTAACAAAATTAATATTTCAAAGTCTGGGTTTGAAATACTTTAATAATGATGAACAGGATTTGAAGGAAAAAAAAAAGCATACTTGGTGTCTATTGTGGATATATATGTATACCAGTATATATCTCTATACATATGTGTATATATATGTGTGTGTGTGTATATATATATGTATCCAACTTTACGAAACAATATACTGTACATATACACCCACCCTTAAACTTCTGCCTACTGTATATATATATATATATATAAAATGGCCACATTTCTTGCGTGTGTCTGTCCCCGGAAGGGTGGACTGATTGTTTTGGATGTCTGCAGCTGTTACCTTGAAGGATGCAATTTCATCTTTCATTTATTTTTCCCCATCTAGACTGTATCAGGATAAACTGTAACTCCAGTAAGTTTTCCCTCAAGTTTCATTTTGTTCTTTAAAAAAGAAAACTGACTTTATTTTATTTACTGTTTTATGAGCTGTTTTTCATTTGAATTATTTTATTTTTTTGACGATGGAGTTGGGGGGTACTGGGGTTGACAAGCTGAAGGGCTGGGGTGATGGTTTGGGCTGAGTGTGGCCCGAGATGTGGTTTCTGGATCAAGGCAGGTCCTTTCTTCTTTCCTTGCATTGGTTCTATATGCAGAAAAGGAAGAAAGGGCACCTGGCTAATGAAATAACTTGAAAATGAATTGAAATGGTAATTTGTTGTTTTGGGAAAATAACTCTCAGGGCTGGACAAAAAGTGTTAGAGCAACCATAATGCACTTCTCCACTACCGAAAACTTCAGAAAATAAAAGCAGGGTTCATGACCCACAAGGTGGCTGCCAACTCTGACATTTCTTTCCTGGCATTTATTGCTATAGGGTTGAACTTTCTGTTTTGTTTTGTTTTCTGTAGGAGGGCGGGCACAGCATTGCTCTTGGTAATAATGCAACATTTTAACCAAAGACTTGAGATACATTCTAGTTCTTCTGAATAAAGAATGGCAGATTATTATTTTTACCTTATCCTGTTTAAACATTCCATCTCTTGAAGAAGGATCTTAATGAGGGACAGGCTGAATACTACTCACACATTTCTTCCTGTGTCTGAGAAATGCACATTAACTTGAGTCATGAAGTAGGAGAAGAGAAGCAGAAAGAGGAAAGATGGATGTGAAAGAAAGATAGGCCCAGTTGATGAAAGAAAGTAAGAAATATACTTTTGAGTCCTATAACATGATATATAGGTAAGGAATTAAGTGATAATTAAGAAACGTGGGTAATCGGTTAGGGCGATTAGCTACAACAGGCAGTCGCGACATTTCAGTATCTCAACAGTAAAGAGTTCATTCTTGTTCGGTCAAAGTCTAATGCGAGTTGAGCAGGTCTCCTGGTCAGCTCTCTTCAAAGAAATAATTCAGGCATCAAGATTCTTTCATGACTTGGGTTCAGCAACCTTGGAGTTCTTTCTTTACTTCCAGTTGTACCCATAGGGAAGAGAGAGAGAGAGAGAGCTTGGGTGGTTACGCAGTGTGTTTTATTGCTTTGCCTAAAAATGCCATACATCCCTTCTGTTCATATTTTGTGAGATGTAGCTCCATCTTAAAGGAAGTTGAGAAATACAGTCTCCGTGTGAAGCAGGAAGACAGAATTGGATTGATGAAGCATCTCAGTTCAGTCGTGTCCAACTCTCTGTGACCCCATGGACTATATAGCACACCAAGCTTCCCTGTCTATCACCAACTCCTGAAGCTTGCTCAAACTCATGTCCATGGAGTCGGTGATGCTGACCTGACATCACCAACTCGATAAAGCATCTAGAACTTATGACTCTGTATTATCTCCTCATTTTTTGCTTCTTTCCTTGCTAGTTTGTTTCTGTAGGAACAAACTCAAAAAAAGGAAGTAGTCGTTTACATTTCATTTACTTGTTTATTTCATCCTGTAAAAATTTTTAAAGGTGTTAGCTGGCTTAACCTTCTTTCTTGGGAGATAACACTATTAAGATGACCAACTAATAAAGCCCAAATCCATTTCTTAGAGGCAAATGTTCCATATAAATGAACAACAAAAATCTAAAAATAAAAAGTCGATATAAACAACAACTTCTTAGAGTGCTTTCTGCTTGTCTTGGCATCACTTTCAGTTAATTTAAGCAATGTCCTATTTTTCTGTGTTTAAACATTTCTAATTAGCCAGAAATTTCTCATGATATTTAGATCATTACAAGTCTAATTGAAACATCCATTTTCTCCAAAGACTGGCATTTTCTCTTTAAGTAGCTTTATTGAGATATAATTTCTATACCACAAAATTCATCCATTGTAAGCCTGCAATTCAGCGATTTTTTAAATTGAATTTCTAGGGTTGTCCAAATGTCACCATAGTCACATCTTCAGAACATTTCCAGCACTCCCCAGATTTGTCTTATGTCCTTTTGGAGTTAATCCTTGTGCATTCCCATAGTCCTACACAGCTGTTGATCTGCTTTTGGCTCTATAATTCTGTCTTTCCTGGGCATTTTATATAAATTGAATCATATAGCATGTAGTCATTTGTGTTTGGACTTCTTAAAAGATACAGTGTATCTATAAAAAGTTTTGTCTTTTCATCTTGCATTAGTTTCCAGAGGGAACTAAAATGAAAGTTGAGCGTGAAGGTAGAAAACCTCATCTAAAGTTGAAGCTGGCATCTTCTGGCTGCAGAGACTTATGTGCAGAGCAGAGAACCGAGGGAGCTATTTGATCAGGGTATCAGGGCCTGCTTTTTGTGTTCTGGTCAAACTTTATCTTACATTTAATTCCATATATTCCATCTGAATAGCCATGGAGAGTCATCACAAGACAAGTTCCTGGGTTCTTTCTCCTGGGAAGATGATTATTCTACAGATGTCAGCAGATTTCCTAAGCCTGACAAACAATTTTCTATTCAGAGCCACTAACACCAGCATTGAGAGGAAATGCTCACAGGGAAAGATGTGTTTCCAACTTTGATCACAGAATAGAAACAGTAAGACTGGTTTAAATCAATATATAGGTAAAGAGCCGAGACTGGATTTTGAAAATTTGATTTTGAATTCTCACGATAAATCTGTAACATACTAAGGAGGTTACTTTTGACAAAAACATCAAACAAAGAACACATGGTGTTCGCTCCTTGCACCCAGGCTGAATAGAAACACACACACACACACACAGAGACACAAGTTCTTCAAACTAATCTAAGATCTTTAGTACTAAGATGGGTAGATATGTACCCAGGATAATGTAGAGTTATAACGTAAATGTGATACATTTTCTTGAAGTTGATTTTAATTGTTGACTTGGAATAAATACTTGAAAGGCAAGTGAAACGATGCAGAAGAATGAAAATAAACATGAACCTTATTTAATATGTAAATCTTCTTTTATGTTTTAAGAAAAAGGATAAGAATTCAAAGACATATAATTTTTCTTGTGTATTTTATTTTATTGTGTATCTTCTCTATTCCATTCCCAGCTTTACTGGCACTTGAGTAGAAAAGTTTGAGAAGATTACACAGCTAAATGCTGAGGTAAAACAGATAAAGGGGACTAGAACTTCTAAACCCCTCTTTCTAATGCACATGATATCAAAATTCATAGTTCAGCCTGTTACAGAATTTCAAGTTGTTTCTGTAACAGTTTTCCACTGTAACAATACAAGAAATAAGATTGATTTCCAGCTGAGGGTGAGAAGGAGAGGGTTTCTTCTTACCCCTGAGATCCAGCTGCCATTCAATAGCAGTCTTAAGGGGTAATGGCTCAAGTTTCAAAACAAATGTTTTTTTCTCTTGAAGTGACACAGTAAATTAAGCTTCAACTAAGTTTAAATATAAGCTCATAAGCTCTTCCAGTATTTCTTTTTAGAATTCCTGTCCTGTAAAGAAATCAGGTAAAATACTGAATGACATTAGCAGTTTTTTTTTTTAATCTGCCTCAAAATATTGTTTGTTCTGGGAAATGGCTACCTCCAAGGGTTTGTGCAACTATCTTTTTAATAGAGAGAGAACATGAAAAAGAAGGACCGTCTTCCAGTGTGAAGAGAAAGCCACTGAACATGATAGAAGGCAGGGGTCTCCAGACAGAGCCTTTTCCTTTTGGCTTTGCTGTCTGGCGTTTCTGTCAGTAACTGACCCAGCTCCTTGACGATGGTTTCCAAGTGGCAGAAACAATCAGGTTCTCTGCCTTTTTCCCTTTCTTACCTTCTTTTTCCAGTACTTTGTCTTTCCCCATAATACCTATGATAGCATTACTCATTCCAAATCTTATTAGCCCTGCCTTCCCAATCCTGCAAGAATACCACACCATAAATTCTTTTCCAGCTGCTGTCACTAAACATTTGTTAGACAGCGTCCCAATCAAAGTCTTTGGTTGAACTGGAGACGTTGCTGGGTTTGATAGATTCATCTGACAGGGATATTTAAAATTAAGTAGTAAAGAAAGTTCCAGTCTAGAATTGACTTTAAAATTGCCAAAGAGCAACAGAGTTGGCAGTCATCGCGGTGGATTGAACTCTAGGGTGCCCTGGAGCACGGCTAAAGAAAACAGGGCTGCTTTCTGGGAATTTCTGGAGGAAGTCACCATCCCCTATGGTTCCAGTTCCGTGAGGCTGGCTGTACCTAAGAGGTACGTGGTTCTGCAAACAGGTATGAGCTTCTTGTTGATTTCATGGGTGTTTGCTTGGATGAAAGTCTGGAAGATGGTTTGTAGCTTTTGTAGCCTTTAACCTCATCTGATTGGTACTCTGGCCTCCAGGTTCCTAACGCCTCCTTCATCCCATCCCTCGTAAGTCCTGTGTTGTCTGAATGAATGCAGTGACTTCATATGGATTAAATATGAGTGTAGCATGAATGAATATGTGTGTTGTGCTAAGTCGCTTCAGTCATGTCTGACTCTTTGCCACCCCATGGGCTGTAGCCCACCAGGCTCCTCTGTCCATGAGATTCTCCAGGCAAGGATACTGGAGTGGGTTGCCATGCCCTCCACCAGGGGACCTTCCCAACCCAGGGACTGAATCCACATCTCTTACATCTCCTGTCTTGGCAGGCACATTCTTTACCACTAGCGCCACTTGGGAAGCCCATTATGAAAGAATATAGTGAACATAAATTAATGAATACCAATTCCCCCCTCCTTTTTTTTCCTCCAATCTTTCTCTCTCAAAGGCTAATTCTTCTGTGATCACTTTCTCATTCTTTCTGAAAAAGGGGCATATATCACATGAAAATTGTGAATTCCATGCATATGCCTGATTATTTAGGTATGTGTAGACCTCCTCCTAAGTTGCTTTCAACTTGAAGACTTGCTGATTTATCTGTGACAAGGTTAATTTCTTCTTCTTCGACATAGAGGAGAAAAGAAACAATGTCATACAAAAATATACTGACCTGAAATCACTGAAGCACCACATGTAGTCATTTGTGTCTTTTATAATCTTGTCCACTTCCCACAGACGGAGTTTGTTGTCTTTGAATCACAGAGATGCACAATAATATAAGATCTGAAGAAAATAACATCACAAGGATATGGTATCTCCAAATCATATCTCTGAAAACTACTAGCATTTATCAATTCTAGATATTCCTTCTCTTGCACCTGCTCGCCTAGCACGTGTTCTTTGTTTTCCGCCTTTGCTTCTCGGCCTTGAGTTTCCAAGCAGACTCAATGCCGGTGTTTTGGCAAAGTCAACACGGTGTGGGTGGTTTTGCTTCATTTAGGCATGGCTTGGTGAACTCCAGTTTATTACACTTGATTTCTGGTTTTCTTCTCTTATTGTCTGTCTTCCCTGCCTAGGTACTAGAATAAATGGCATCATCTTTATGCCTGGCTTATCTAGAAATCCCAGAGCTGACTTGCTTAGCTCATGCCTTCAATTCAGAAATACTTATCTCACGTCCACCAGGAAGGCTAACCTCTTCACTCTTAAAAGTTTTCTCAGAGGGAAATTGTAGAGTCTTTTTGGTATCCATTCCAAGGTTTGGATCACCTTTGCTGTGAGCCTGACCATACCACCTTTCCCAGTAGAGTTTTAGTGGAGATGGAAAAATCACAAAGCAGAATCTTATATACAATAATGTGTTATTATCTACCAAACTATCGACATCACACCAGAGACTTTCTATTTCTATAATAAATGGTTATGCTGTACTTCAGCATTCATCAAAACCTGAGTTTTAAAAGATAACACATACTTTTGTTTCTCTTTGGAAGGTTTTATGTTTCTTGTGACATATAAAACACCTCGTATGTAAGTTTATTAACAGTATCAATAGTAGGCAGATTTGAGTATGCCACAGGCTGCTTCCTAAATATTTAATAGCAAACGCTTAATAAATATTCAGACTGCATTTATTTTAAAATAGTTTAAAAATTGCAGAGGGAACAAAAGGCAATGCTGCAAAAATTCTCCCTTGTATCCCTAATTTTAGTCCCCCAGTTTTCAGGCTCAAGCTAAATTATCAGTGCTTTAACATTCTTTCAGAGGCAGTCTATATGAGTGCAAAATGCTATTATCATGTTCTCCATAGTAATTACCATAGTTATTACCACATTCTCCCCTCCTCTTTGTCTTCCTTCTGCTTAGCACAGTGGTAACACATTTTTCCGAATCTTTCCTTTTTTTCCCCCACAAAATGTCTTAGGGACTATTCCCTATAGGAATGTAAAGATCTACTTTATTCTTTTCAATAGTCACATAATGCCACATTTTATGGAGGTATTATGTTTGATTAAATCAATACCTTACAGTTAAATGCTCAGATTTTTCTCGGCTTTTTACCACTACTAAAAGTGAGAAAGTATATGCTCTCGTTCACTTGTCTTTGAGTGCATGTATAGCAACATCTATTAGTTAAATCCCTAAAGGTAAAGTTACTAGGTCAACAGGTAAGTACATAACAAAAATATTGATAGATATTGCCAAATTGCGTTCCCAAGTGGTTGTCCAGATTTATATCACCCTTGCCAAATACTTTATAGTATCAAACTTTTTGTTCATTTTCTCCAACTAGCTTTTTTACAATGTTGCTGTCAAATATTCAAGCAATGACCCATTGCCACTCACAGATCTTTACCTTCCATTCTTTCACTTCTTCAGATACATGCAAGGACAAATGGCATTCAAAGTCTTGGTGACCATTTATACCAGAAATATTTTAATGGAAATCTGCTGTAGCAGCATTTGATAATATTTGATAATATGCTAATCTTTTTTTTTTCCCCCTAGTAAACAGGGATGGTGTAGAAAAATGGTAGTGTGTTACAGTTGTTTTCTGTTATTTTCTTCTTGTATTTCCGTTTGTCTATGTTGGAATTCCAGCAAAGGGAGGCATTTAAGTACCATTACAAAGAGCAAGAAGGACGCTGGAGCTGCATAGCCTGGGCTCAACCTTTTCATTCTGTGCCGCTAATGAACTATGTGCCTGTGGACAACTTACTTTAACCCTCAGTTCCTTTAGCTGTAAAATGGGCATGGTTACTGTACCTACATCTTTGAGTAAGAACAGAAGCTAAATGTATGGTGTTGATGAGGATGACTAATCCTATCAGTGTATACTCCTGTAATAAAAGGTGACCTTTTTTGTTGAAGATATTCTATTTTATCCAAGCCATCTTCTACTTTATTTTTTATCCTTTTAAGTTTTATTATGGGTGTATAATTGCTTTACAATGTTGTGTTAGTTTCTGCTGTGCAATAGAAAAGATGATCTGTTGAGAACTGTTTTTGTTTAACAATAGATACGTATGTGTTCTTTTATATAAATATATATATGTAATTATATATATATATATATAATTTATTTGTGTCTATGCCAGCTTGATGAAAGTGAAAGAGGAGAGTGAAAAAGTTGGCTTAAAGCTCAACATTCAGAAAATTAAGATCATGGCATCTGATCCCAGCACTTCATGGGAAATAGAAGGGGAAACAGTTTCAGACTTTATTTTTTGGCCTCCAAAATCACTGCAGATGGTGCTTGCAGCCATGAAATTAAAAGATGCTTACTCTTTGGAAGGAAAGTTATGACCAACCTAGATAGCATATTGAAAAGCAGAGACATTACTTTGCCAACAAAGATCCATCTAGTCAAGGCTATGGTTTTTCCAGTAGTCATGTATGGATGTGAGAGTTAGACCGTGAAGAAAGCTGAGCACCAAAGAACTGATGCTTTTTAACTGTGGTATTGGAGAAGACTCTTGAGAGTTCCTTGGACTGCAAGGAGATCCAACCAGTCCATCCTAGAGGAGATCAGTCCTGGGTGTTCATTGGAAGGACTGATACTAAAGCTGAAACTCCAGTACTTTGGCCACCTCATGCGAAGAGTTGACTCATTGGAAAAGACCCTGATGCTGGGAGGGATTGGGGGCAGGAGGAGAAGGGGACGACCGAGGATGAAATGGCTGGATGGCATCACCGACTCAATGGTCGCGAGTCTGAGTGGACTCCGGGAGTTGGTGATGGACAGGGAGGCCTGGCGTGCTGAGATTCATGGAGTCGCAGAGAGTCGGAGTTGACTGGGTGACCGAACTGAACTGAACTGAACCGATGCCGCTTGTTGGTTGCCAGGCCGGCTTTCTCTAGCTGCGGAGGCCGGGGCTGCTCTTGGCTGTGGTGCCTTGGCTCCTCGTTGCGCTGGCTTCTCCTGTGTGGGGCAGGGGCTTGAGGGCACGCGGCCTTCAGTAGGTGCGGCGTGTGGGTCAGTAGTTGCTCTAGAGCTCAAGCCCAATAGTTGAGGTGCTCTGGCTTAGTTGTTCCACAGCATGTGGGATCTTCCCAGTCCAGGGATGGAACTTATGTCTCCTGCATTGACCGGTGGACTCTCTACCACTGAGCTACCAGGGAACCCCTGAATATATTCTCGAAATCATTCTTGCCAGCTTAATAGATGCCTGTCAAATGAATAGCGTACTTCCTCTAGTCTATTACTTAGGGAAATAATAAACTCAAGTTCATCAGAGTTGAATTGGATTCTGCATCAGTAACATTACTAATATTGTTGATGAGACCATCATATTGGGTTCCCCACCCCCACAGGGCATGATGATAAAGAAATACTTGATGTTAATCCAGAACTAATGAAAAACATTTGGCTTCATGAGTTCCTCTGTGTTTGTTTTGGAGTTTATGATGCTATTTTAATAAAAGCTTAATAGTGTTCTACAATGAAAATGTTACCTTTTTAAGTGCACTGATATGATTCAATGATATCGTATTTGTGACTTTAATATCTTCTAATATCAATTTGTATAAACAGGAACTAAAATAAAATAGAGTCAGAGAAGCAAGAGTTTTTGCAGCAAGGGTCCAGCCTCTGGCTAAGAACATCGCTGTCTGCTGGGCTTCCTTGGCACATTGTCCTGTATCGTGGCTTCAAAAGTCATCAGATTCATTCAGACTGTTAAGAGAAAGCAGGGCCAGTTCCCCAAAAGGAGAAGAGAGTCATCTTCTTCTTCAGAGATCTTGTATTTTGGTTTCAACCAGTTTGTTGAAGCATGGTATATGTCCTTTTTTTATTTTGTTAAGAGATTCACATGTGGACCTTTGGGTAATTGAAATTACACATATACCATACAGTGGCTGATGGTTCATGCCTTATCAGATCCATGCATGATGCCTTGAGAAGTAGAAACTTAATGATCATTTAGCAGTTAGGATTACAGTGCCACACATCCCAGCTTCCTTTGAGAACAGGTTAAGGGAGAGACACAGAGAAGAAGCTTCTTCCCCTTTAGCTCAGGCTCCTTTTCTGTGATTTCTAGCTGATCTCTGCACTCTAGTATGCAAATCTATCACCTTTTGGTTTGTTTCTCTTACCTACAGTGAGTTCCTGGTATGGAAAAGTCCACTTAAGAAAGTATTTTAACCTTTGTAATTCATCTGGCTTTTAAAAAGATAAAGGGATTGGGATCAAGCACCCAATTAAAGAGCAGACAGAAGTGACATTGAGGCATTAAATTATAGGTAAGTGTTTTCCCAAGAGAGTGTGTTTTGTCTCATCAAAGAAAGGAGCAGAGGAAATAGCAAAGGATATGGAAAAAGCAAAGGAGTTAAAAACACATGACCTCACAAAGTATATAGGTATAAGCCAAGTTGATAGTTATTGAATTCTAGGAAAGATTGATAAATAAAGGGGTAAGGGACTTTCCTGGTGGCCCAGTTGCTCCTTACTCCCAATGCGGGAGGGCCTGAATTTAATCCCTGGTCTGAGAACTAGATCCCACGTGCTACAACTAAGGGTCTGCATGCCACAACTAAAGATCCTGCATGCTGCAACTAAGGCCCAGGATAGCCAAATAAATAAATATTTTAAAATTTAAAAAAAAATAAAGGGCTAAAACCTCTATCATAACGTTCTAAAAATAAGCAAACAAGATGCCAGTTTAGGAATGATCTGTTGTGAACTGTCAGGCAAGAGCAGCCATATGTAAACTCCTAGAACTGTTTCCCAATCCCAGGTCAAGCCATTAAACTGTATTAAGTTAGTGTACATAGCTTGGAGATGCATACATGCACTGTTCTAAATCTCTTCATTCGTGTCCGACTCTGCATTCCTATGGACCGTAGCCTGCCAGGCTACTCTGTCCATGGGATTCTGCAGGCAAGAATGCTGGAGTGGGTTGCAACCATGCCCTCCTGTGGGGATCTTCCTAACCCAGGGATTGAACCCGAGTCTCTTACATCTTCTGCTTTGGCAGGTGGGTTCTTTAACACGAGCACCACCTGGGAGGCCCAGAGACACATACATACATGTATTGATACCTTATGTCAGCACAACCTAAAATTTTTATGCTGATATCTGGCCACTGTAGGATTTGCATGACCTAAAACTACCTTGGATATAGTGTATATTCAAACAATACTAAGTCACTGAGGTAATGAATTGTACCCACTCCTTTCCCTTAATTTATTATTTATACAAATACTCTTAGGAATTGATACAGAGATACAGGCCCCAAAACACACTACAACTTTTTGTCTTGTCATCATTCTAAAGGGAAGAAAGTTAACTGAAGAGTGAATTTGTTCTTTTTTCCCTAATAATCTGAAAGAATAAATATTTCTCTGTAAAGCAAGGAATTGCAGAGAGAATGAAGGTCTATTTGGCTAGGTTGTGGTTGGAGTCAGAATTTCATGAAGGAAGATAAATGTGTATCAGTAAATATTATATGTTGTCACTCTTCATTCATTTTTTTAATGAACATTTACTGCATGTTAGCTGGGTTCCAGGTGTTGATGTCAGTTTTAGGGGTTTATACTATGGATTTCCAAGGGACATATAGTCGGGATCCTCATAGTCTAGGCACATCCCCACTTTCCTCCCATTTTCTGATTCTCATAGATCCATTGAAACTCGGACATATGTATCTTTAAAATCAGATGAACTTCTCATAGATTTCATTCAGCAGTGGTTCATTGCAGCATTCTGTTCAAAATAATTGTTTTTTTCCACAATGTATATATATATATTTCACTATATATATAGTACTTAGTTATGATAATCTGTGTCTTCCTGAATGATGATGCAATAGAAGAATGTAAAAGGCATATGTCCTAAAACAGACAAAAGTTAATAGAGATCATATCCACTGAAGGAAAGCCTTCTAATGATTATGGGTGTGTGTGTGTGTATCACTCAGCCATGTCTGACTCTTTTGCAACCCCATGGACTGTAACGCACCAGACTCCTTCTGTCCTTGGGATTTCCCAGGCAAGAAAACTGGAGTTTGTTGCCATTCCCTACCCTAGGAGATCTTCCTGACCCAGGGATTAAACCTGCATCTCCTGCTTTGGCAGACGGGTTTTTTTTTTTTTTTTTACCACTGCACCACCTGGGAAGCCAAGTTAAAATATTAGCATATCACAAATGGGGAAGCCAAGGCTTGTGGCAAGTACATGCATGGCCCAAAGCCTCAGGGTGGTTAGTGGCAGGTATGAATCTTCAAAAATTTTAATTTTCTGATTCTTTATCAAATGAGCACTGTTCGTCACCCAACTTGTAGTCTTTTAATGATGACACAGGAGAAGAAGGGGAGGACAGAGGGTGAGATGGTTGGATGGCATTGCCAACTCGATGGACATGAGTTTGAGCAAGCTCCGGGAGTTGATGATGGACAGGGCAGCCTGGCGTGCTGCAGTCCACGGGGTCGCAGAGTCGGACACGACTGAGTGACTGAACTGAAAGATGACACAAACATTATTTTCTTCAGAATTAGCTTAAAAAAGGGGGGCACTGAAAAGGTACCAAATTAGGAAGGATATTATGGCCTAAACACCTGCTTGTGGGGTGAACAGCCTTACGAATAGACTGAAATTTAGTTCTGAAGTCAAGGAGATGACAGAAATGAAGTCAGTGTCACCCACAGGTATGGGCAGGATGAAATCTCAAGCAATAAGCATAGGGAGCTATGCCTCTGTTCTTGAGAAAATAAAAAGAAAATTCAAAATGCTCAAGATGGAGAGAGGAAACACTGTTTCCTTTGAATGGTTTTCCTGACAGTCTATCAGGAAGGTCTTTTCCTTCCGTCCCGTCTCAGAACCCGAGGAGAAGGAACTATCCTGCTGACCAAAAGGAGGATGCTGTCAGGAGGAGGGTGATGACCACAGCAGAGAGAAGGCAGAATGGAAGCCAAGCATTAAATGATGGCGACGAAGGTATACAAGACAGGCAAAGACCAAGAGGAAGGACACACAAGTCTTTGCAGTGGCGTAGGGTGAGAGGAGTGTGTTTTATTGCGTAGAAAATGTCTGTATCTTTCCAGTCTCACTAAGGAAAAGAGAACACAGTGGAAGATGGATAAAGACAAGACGGTGAGACCGTTGGACTAGGGGATGGCTAGAGAAAGGTTGCCATCTCCTCATGAGAAGAAATTGATGGCTGAAATTAACCAGAGAACCAGGGAAGTTGCTCAGTCCTGTCTGACTCTCTGCGATCCCATGGACTGTAGCCCACCAGGCTCCTCCATCCATGGAATTTTCCAGACAAGAGTACTGGAGTGGGTAAGCCTTTCCCTTCTCCATGGGATCTTCCCAACCCAGGGATTGAACCCAGGTCTCCACATTGCAGGCAAATTCTTTATCAGCTGAGCCACCAGGGAAGCCCAGTTGAAATTAAAGTCACCCTGTATACCTGTCAGTAGTTGGAATGCTTACCTGATTCAGTGATGGTGATTTATAAGCAAGCTCCCTTTTTGAAAAAGGATCCAAATAAAAAAAAAAAAAAAAAAAAACTTGATAATTGTTAGAAAAGCTAGTTGCTATGTTACCCTGGTGCTAGGTCACTCCAGTACTCTTACCTGGAAAATCCCATGGACGGAGGAGCCTGGTAGGTTGCAGTCCATGGGTTGTTATGTTACCCTAGCAACTAGGTAAATGCTCAGATATTTATGACTGATTCTTCCACATACCTACATACCTGGAAGAATGAGAATCTCATGACTGACATGTCAAAGGCATGAAAATTAAGCACTAAGTTAAGACAAACTCCATTATTTCCCCTCTACAGATCTTCACTAAACCCTATTTTTCTTTTTTTATAGCAAATAATGGATGCTACTAGGCCTGTATACAAAAGAATTTGCAATACAAAGTTAAAAATCTTTTGCTATTGTTATATAATGTGATTGACTTCACAGATGGTTTTATAGCCAAGATTGAGTGTTTTCTGCATGCCAGGCACCAAGAGGAGCGGTGTGTTTGCGTGATCTTGTTTAATGTTCTCCATAGTCTTATAAGGTGTTATTACCCTCATTTTAGAAATGAGACTTAACCATATGAAATACTTTGCCCAGTCTCACATTCAGTATATGCCACGCATAGTCGCTCAGTCATGTCCGACTCTTTGCGAGCCGGTGGACATTAGCCCACCAGGCTCTTCTGTCCATGGAATTCTCCACAGAAGAATACTGGAGTGGGTTGCCATTTCCTTCTCCAGGGGATCTTCCCAACCCAGGGGTCAAACCCAGGTCTCCAGAATTGTAGGCAGATTCTTTACCATCTGAGCCACCAGGGAAGCCCCACATTCAGTATACCTGACCCTAAAGCTGTGCTCCTCACCACAGCACGTACTGCTTCTCCTGCTCAGATGCTCGAATGAATTCAGTCTAGTACTCCAGGACAGAGCTCATGGTTCCCACGAAACATGCTGCATCTAGTCACTAGTGAGTCCTATTTCTTCAGCTTGCCTTTCTGTAACCTTGACCTTTACAGCGGTAGCCTTCCTCAGCTCAGCTTTAGAGGCATATTGCTTAATTCTATGACTGAAATGTGTTTGACATTTAGGGATGCCCAGAGGATGAACTCAGAGAAGGCGATGGCACCCCACTCCAATACTCTTGTCTGCAAAATCCCATGGACGGAGGAGCCTGGTGGGCTGCAGTCCATGGGGTTGTGAAGAGTCAGACATGACTGAGCACCTTCACTTTCACTTTTCACTTTCATGCATTGGAGAAGGACATGGCAACCCAGTCCAGTGTTCTTGCCTAGAGAATCCCAGGGACAGGGGAGCCTGGTGGGCTGCCGTCTATGGGGTCGCACAGAATCGGACACAACTGAAGTGACTTATCAGTAGCAGAAGAGGATTAACTGTACAAAAAAGATCTTCACGACCAAGATAATCACGATGTTGTGATCACTCACCTAGAGCCACACATCCTGGAATGTGAAGTCAAGTGGGCCTTAGGAAGCATCACTACGAACAAAGCTAGTGGAGGTGATGGCATTCCACTTAAGCTATTTCAAATCCTGAAAGATGATGCTGTGAAAGTGTTGCACTCAATATGCCAGAAAATTTGGAAAACTCAGCAGTGGCCACAGGAATGGAAAATGTCAGTTTTCATTCCAATCCCAAGAAAGACAATGCCAAAGAATGCTCAAACTACCACACAATTCCACTCATCTCACACGCCAGTAAAGTAATTCTCAAAATTCTCCAAGCCAGACTTCAGCAATACGTGAACCATGAACTTCCAGATGTGCAAGCTGGTTTTAGAAAAGGCAGAGGAACCAGAGATCAAATTGCCGACGTCCACTGTGTCATTGAAAAAGCAAGAGAGTTCCAGAAAAACATTTATTTCTGCTTTTTTGACTATGCCAAAGCCTTTGACCGTGTGGATCACAATAAACTGGAAAATTCTGAAAGAGATGCGAATACCGGACCACCTGACCTGCCTCTTGAGAAACCTATATGCAGGTCAGGAAGCAACAGTTAGAACTGGACATGGAACAACAGACTGGTTCCAAATAGGAAAAGGAGTACGTCAAGGCTGTATATTGTCATCCTGCTTATTTAATTTCTATGCAGAGTACATCATGAGAAATGCTGGGCTGGAAGAAGCACAAGTGGGAATCAAGATTGCCGGGAGAAATATCAATAACCTCAGATGTGCAGATGACACCACCCATATGGCAGAAAGTGAAGAGGAACTAAGAAGCCTCTTGATGAAAGTGAAAGAGGAGAGTGAGAAAGTTGGCTTAAAGCTCAACATTCAGAAAATGAAGATCATGGCATCCAGTCCCATTTTACTTTGCCCACTAAGGTAGATAGCATATTAAAAAGCAGAGACATTACTTTGCCCACTAAGGTCTGTCTAGTCAAGGCTATGGTTTTTCCTTTGGTCATGTATGGATGCGAGTGTTGGAATGTGAAGAAGGCTGAGCACCGAAGAATTGATGCTTTTGAACTGTGGTGTTGAAGAAGACTCTTGAGAGTCCCTTGGACTGCAAGGAGATCCAACCAGTTCATTCTGAAGGGTATCAGCCCTGGGATTTCTTTGGAAGGAATGATGCTAAAGCTGAAACTCCAGTACTTTGGCCACCTCATGCGAATTGTTGACTCATTGGAAAAGACTCTGATGCTGAGAGGGATTGGGGGCAGGAGGAGAAGGGGACGACAAAGGATGAGATGGTTGGATGGCATCACTGACCACATGGCCGTGAGTCTGAGTGAACTCCGGGAGATGGTGAGGGACAGGGAGGCCTGGCGTGCTGCGATTCATGGGGTCACAGAGAGTCAGACATGACTGAGCGACTGAACTGAACTGAGAGGATGAATTAGGAATTATCACCGACAATGGGCTGACTAAGCGAAGGCAGTGTTGGAACGCCATGACTGCTGTTTGCTGGGCCATCCTCCATGCTTAGTTTCACATCATTAGGTTTATGGTTAACTCAATAAATGTACATTAATGCCAACAATACATCTGTCACTGTTCTAGACAGTAAAGATAAAATGATGGCGCTCTCTTAAGAAGTACAGTGGTAGTTGGTATTCCCTGCCTTCTGTCTCTTCCCATTAGACCCTAGTGCTGTAGTCTCAGCAAACAGTTGATGCGTCCCTGAATTCCCCAAGCTCTCTTATACTTCTGTACCTTATGCACTACGTACCATTTTCCTGTTTGGCCATCACTAACTGCTTCTATTCCTTCATGACAGCTCAATGGCCACCACTCATGTGAAGCCTTCCCTTCCCTAGGCATGTCTAGGTTTCTTCATGTCTGAAGTTCTAGAGCACCCTGAATGCACGTCTTTCAGAAGTCTCATAACATTTGTGGTGCTTTATTTGCTTACGTGTGCATCTCTCAAACCAGTCTCTGGATTCCTCACAGTTCAGGAAAATGTCCTGTTCGTCATTGTATCTTTACTGTCCAGCACAGTGCTAGACATGTGGTTGGCATTAATGCACATGTATTGAATTCATAATTATAAACCTAATGACTTGAAACTTGGCATAACAATAAAAATCTCCATAGATGAATACATATTTTTTAGCAAGAGGGAAATTGTCCCACATTTACAAATAGGGAAGTAGCAGCAGATCCCATTAGATTATCAAGGGTTATCATGATATAGGGTCTTCGCCCAAGTACTAAAGAGAAATCCTTACTAATATTACGATGTTACAAGGCTAACATTTAACATGAGGCAATGGGATTTCAAAGTGATCTGACTCTTCTTTTGCCTCCATGATTGTTCAAAGAAGCATCAAAAGCGCAAATTACTTTTAGGCAGTATTGTTCTGTACACGTCAAACTGAGTAGATTCTATGTCTTACCCATTCTGGATAGAAATATATGTCCTGTATTATTTTTATAGGCCTCTTTAAACTTCAGACTGATCCTGAAGAGAATGAGGAAGGTTTCTCACAACAGGTGAACAAAACAAGCAACAGCAGTGTGAGTGGCAGCATTTCCAGGTGGAGAGACAGGAACTTTCAGGTTCGGTTATACCTGCTCTGTATCTCATTAGCTGTTTCCCTGAGGCAGTTTCTTCAAGCCATCATTATGAGTAGTAATAACTATTGCGTCGTTTGATGAAGATGAAAATAACTGAATGCAAGCTTTGCTCCCAGCCCCGTGACTTCCATCCCAGCATCTAAACAGGCACCAAAACCCACAGTCACTGACCTGGCCCTCAAGTCTCACAGCCTGGATTGCTCGTTGATCGTTTGAATTTACAACAATGGAAACATCAGGAACCCCAGGCCTCCTGGGTAATTGCCTAACCTTTGAGATTTTTCAAAGGAAATTGCTCCTTTTGTAAAATATTTCACAGAAGGACAGGAATCGGTGTTTGAAGAAGCTGAGTGTGCTTAGGATAGCTTTAATGGAGCAGCTGGTGTAGAATCTTGGGTGAAATGAATTCAGGGCTTTTTGTCTCATTCCCAGTAAGGTCAAGGATCCTCCTCTACCAAAGTCGCAGGGACCGAGGGTTCAGTTCAGTGCTGAAGGGGTTAAGCTGGCCCTGATAAAGTTGAGTGCTACAGGTGCCATGCGTTTGTTTGCCCATGAAGAAATACATACAGAAGAAGCAAAAACAATACAAATGGGCCAGTATTTAATGGGCATTTATTTTGGGCCAAGTAATATTTTCAGTTGTTATGTACATTATATCCTGTAATCCCACCATAATTATATGCAGTTGGCAGGACCATCTATATAATTTGTGGAGCCTGGTGCAGAATGAAAATGAGAACCCCTTATTCAAAAAGCAAGAAAGAAGCTTTCCTTTTTCTTTCTCTCCACCTGTCATGGTGTTTTTCTTTCTCCTTTTTAAATTTGCCATCTGATGTGCTCCCTGAAGCATGAGGATACCCACAGGGCGAGTGCAGACCCTCACAGGCACCAAGACTCCACTCCATGGCTCTGCATGATGTTGGGCAGAAAACAGCAGCCGCTGTTTGCTGGGTGAAGGCAGCAAAGGGGGGTGCAAAGAGCGCCATCGGGGCTGAAGACCATGCTCCCTTTGAACGTCACTTATCAAACATAAGTTCAAAGATACCATTGTTAGGAATTTTAAGACGGCAACTAAAAAGCACTAAGCCCCAAACGCACAGGGCTCTGTATGACTGCACTGGTTGCCTGCTTGTTAAGCTGGCCCTGGAAATAGATGAAGTTATTATTGGAATTTTACAGCTGAGGAAACTTCAATTAATCAGAAAGAAGCTTTGTTTTCTTGGCATAACTGTCCACCATATAATTACTAAAACATGGTATACCTATTATTGACAACTTGGCTTGTTCTAAATTTTGGCAGACTTTTAACACCACATCTTGTAAATCCTAATTGCTCCTGGCTGGCTTTGCTCATGGCCAAAGACAAATTCTGAATCATATTAACTATCCTTCCTAGAGACGTTTGCACAATGGCATACAACAGTCCATCACTTTTTCCTGGCTAATGGAATCATGCTTTATTTTTCAGTGTCAGTGTTTAAAGACTAGAGTCTTTGGCATAATTGTGTCAGTAAAAATCAGTTCTCCCTGACTGGCCTTGATTGGTGGCCACACATGCCCACACTATGGTGTTGTCACTTCCTTTTACTAAGGGTTATCTTCCTCTGGTGCCTGGTTGTGAATGGAAGATCAAACTACCTTTATTTATTTACTTTATTATTTTTTGAAAGCCTTTAAAAACCCTAAATTACCAGTTTGTGGCACTGGTGTATCATCAGTAACTAGCGAACAGAATTTGGACATTATTGCAGTGTATCACTGTTGTGGAAATTCCGTGGACTAAATGAGAAGGAGAAAAGAGAACCGTTCTGGGAGTAACTGGCTATTTCCCATCTTTAGAACCATGCTCCCGGTGCCTTGGTTTTAAATTTGTTATTCTCTGTTCACCTTTACCTAATTTAAGATCAGTCAAGTAAATCCCCTTCAGTGGGAATGGATGATGAGAAAACTATCAGGTCCAATCAGAATATTTTAAAGGAAAAGCTCTGTCTTTTCCAACAGATACCACAGAATCTGTGGAACAAAGCAGAGCAAATTGGTTTCAAGTTAATGAAAGTGAAACCCTTGCTCTGGTTATAATGACAGTCATTCCTGAGGGCCACCAAGCCATACGATTTTTCAGTGTCTTTCTGGAAAGAATAATCTCTGTTGGCTTCCACTGAGCAGCCACCACTGGCGTGCCTTGCCCCAGTCTTTCCTGTTGTTAGGCGCTTGGTGGTGGGAGCTGATATCCTGAGTTATTTGGCTTTCTCAGCCTCGTGGCCACCTCTTCCTCAAAATGATGTCGGGGGAAAAGACAGCATCCCTTCAGGGCTGGAAGCTGGGTTTCCTGTAACATGTGTATTCATGGAAGAGCAGCATCTTCTGTTCCATGTCACAACATACTTAGTTGTGTCTGATGTTATTGTCACTCCCTTTGAAGGCCCACATTCACTGTGCTGGGAATAGTGATATCCTTGGGCTCAGATTGTTTTGTTCAGACATCTGGTTTACTTGGACCCTCTGTATTCAGACTGATGGTTTATGTCACAATTACCTACATGTAGCAAGTGTTTATTGCTGAGGATTTCATCATTTTTTTATGTGATTATATGTTGGTCTCGCTTTCTGTTCTAAATGACCACTTAATTTATAGTTCAGTTATTATTGATCCAAGTGCGGGTGGTGTAGTCACTAGGTCATGTCCAACTCTTGTGACTCCTTGGACTAGGGGGCTGGCAGGCTCCTCTGTCCATGGGGTTCTCCAGGCAAGAATACTGGAGTGGGTTGCCATTTCCTTCTCCAGGGGATCTTCCTGACCCAGGGACAGATTGGCTCGTTTTTTCTATAAATGGCCAAATAGTGAAGATTTTAGGCTGGTGAACCTAGTAGTCTCTGTCACAGCCACCTGATTATGTCACAACTCTGTTTTGCCAGGGTAGTACAAAAGCTTCCCTAAACAACACGTAAACTAACAGGCAAGGCGGGGTTCCAGCAAAATGTTATTTACTATTGATAAAAGAGGCAGCAGACCAGATCCGAACCAAGGGCCATCGTTTGCCAATCCCGGGACTAGGACTAAAAGAGAGGCACACCTGTAGAAACCATATATGGGAAGTAGATGAAACTATCTGAGCTTTCAAATGGTAGGGCCAGTGGAAGTTCAAAAAGCTATCCATTCAAATTGACTTTGCTTCTTGATTCTGGTGACGCAATGCTAAACAGACCAATGCCCTTATGTCATAATGTTTGTATTCTGTTTGAGTTGTTTGTGAATGTGTATATATCTAAATTAGTTCAGATAATGCAAAATGCAATAAATAAAATAAATAGGGTAAAGTATATGCCTAGAGGTGGAAGGAAGGGTACTTTTAGGTAGGACTGTCCTGGAAGCCTTTCTGAGGAAATGATACTTGAAATTTGAATGATGAGACGGATCCAGTCTTGGGAAAGTTTAGGGAAAGAACCTTCTGTGCAGAGGCATTCACAAAGGTTAAGGGCTTATGAAAGGAAAATATTTGGTATGTTTGAGGATCAGGAAGACATCTCTGTGGTTAAATTGTGGCAGTGGGTAAAGGACTCTGTCTCTATCTTTAACTGTCTTCCTTAGACTGCCCTATAGTCACAATTTTGCAAGTTAAGGAACTCACCTTGTAATTCACAGTCATTTTTTTGCCTTATTCTTGTTTATTTCCTTGGCAGAATCATAGGTATATAGATTGTTTATTATCAAAGTATAATTTTAAAAAATTCAAACCCACAGTTGTTAGCAGGAAGCCAGTGATCTAGTTGACAAATAGTTACATTGGCATTTGAACCATATTTAAAGAAATGGTGAAACCAGGATATTAGAGGTAAGACTTGTGGACTTAAGACAGCATGCATCAGTTTCATAGGTCCAATCGTTTGGGCGATATTGACGATTTCTCAGTAGTCGATGCTGTTTGATTGGGTGATTGGGTAAAACAGCTCAACAGTTGGTAATTTCAGTGCATAAATGCTCCAGACTCGCTAGCTGACTGGATTCTGTAGCCTGGAAAAACCTTATCATACCCTAAAATAATCAAATCAGTTTGTTTCACAGAAAATACTGCATCTGCTCTTGTGCTATATAGTCATTTTGTGATACTTTGGGGAAAATATTTTTAATCCATTATTGTTTGGGGCTGTAAAATGCTTATCTAAGGAAAATTGCTTGTTATCTAAATAAAATGCCTTGAGTTAGTTTGACTCAAAATCAAGTCCTTTGCTGCAATCAAGTGGAATTTGAGGAAATGGTTCTAAAAGAATTAAGGCAAGCTCAGGGAAGTTAATTAGAGTGTCTTGCCTTGAAAGACAAGTTAGTTTTCCAGGCAGTGGTGTTTGATAACAATGCTTCAGATGAATGCTAAAGAGTTCTGTGTTCTGATAAGAATTATTAGAAGAGTCTAAAACACTATGAGCAGTAACCTATTACAGTTTCAGACAGCCAGAGGGAGAAGTCATTCCGAATTAATGAAGAGTATGTCATGGATTTTTGTAAGAAATACAGTTCCTTTCAAAAACATGTTTTAACTAAATGAAGATATGTGGTATATGTGTATGTATGTGTGTGTTGTATACTTTCATCCTAACAAATGATTTTAGGGAGTATATAAGCCTGACTTATTACTGCCATTTCAGTCGATTAAAATATTTCTTCCACATTACTTAGCATGTTTATAATTATTTTACTTTGTAAGAAGGTAAATAGGCTTAACAAAATTGCTCTGATATCTTAATTGGCTTCACATAGCTTTTTTTTTTTTTT
>SJYT01057561.1:17805-62584 GCA_006410635.1 Cephalophus harveyi | reverse complement strand
AAAATAAAGTCTGACACTGTTTCCACTGTTTCCCCATCTATTTCCCATGAAGTGATGGGACCGGATGCCATGATCTTCATTTTCTGAATGTTGAGCTTTAAGCCAACTTTTTCGCTCTCCTCTTTCACTTTCATCAAGAGGCTTTTTAGCTCCTCTTCACTTTCTGCCATAAGGGTGGTGTCATCTGCATATCTGAGGTTATTGATATTTCTCCCGGCAATCTTGATTCCAGCTTGTGCTTCTTCCAGCCCAGCGTTTCTCATGATGTACTCTGCATATAAGTTAAATAAGCAGGGTGAGAATATACAGCCTTGACATACTCCTTTTCCTATTTGGAACCAGTCTGTTGTTCCATGTCCAGTTCTAACTGTTGCTTCCTGACCTGCGTACAGATTTCTCAAGAGTGTTACTCTGTGCCAAGTGCTATGCTGTGACAGTTACAGAGTGAAGTAAGACACAGCTCCTGTTTTTAGTAGAAAGGCTGCCATTGATTGATCTCAACGTGGAACAAATAGACCGTGGCCCACGAAGACCCATTCTCAAAGGACACCAAGATTGTTCCTCAAAGTTATGTTGATGACAAAACTTTGTGAGTATTTTAAGAATACATCCTTTCTTTAGTGCTTCACACTTTTTTTTAAAAAAAAAGCTCTGGGATATTTTCTGAGAAAATCCAAGTACTTCTTAATCATTGCATTGTGAAACAGACAAGGCTAGTAAAGGGTGGTAACAAGGTGACTGGAAAGGGGATGTTTGAGAATAACTTAACAGATACTTAAACATTTCTCAGCCTTTAGGTAAAAATTTTATCATTTATTGAGGATATCACTTTAGCTCTCTAACTAAGTTTTTCTGATATTTTGAAGACATTTCTGTTAGGGTGAATTTTGACAAGGAGAGATGCTTCCCAGGGAGTTTTATTTGTAACACTCAAGAAAAATACATATCCTCAATAAGAGGTTCACAAATTAAGGGTACTTTTTAAAAAGTATTTTTGAAGATAATTTTGTACTCAATATTAAAGCCACTCATGCATTCAAAGGTAGTCTTTGCCATCTCATTCCATTTTTGTTGGACTCTCTGATTTGTTTGTTCTTGATTAATTTTGAAATAGATGTGCCAGCTTTCAGAGCAGGAGAATGATTTAATTATTTCAGAACCCAAGGCCCAAAATCAGATCTGATGGTGTGTTGAAACAGAGTTCAGGATGAGTTAGTGAACAGCTGTGCTGTATATGTTACTGATATCTGATATCCCCATGTTGACCTAACAGTGGTGCCTTTCCTTTTAGGTCCTCAGTTCTACATGTCAAAGGGTTGAATTTATTGGTGCCTCTTAATCTGAGATGAGTCCATTTAAATCTCATCATGGAAAGTGGGGGCTGATAAATAATCTAGAGCTTAGACAATGGAGGAGATGACAAATGCAAGATATACTTAATTTCCTGCATGGGTAGGGGCCACACTATAGGATGCTTAAATTAGCAGCCTGAACACAGATGCCGCTTCTGACACCAGAGGTTAGTTAATGTACAGTGCATTTTCTAGTGGCTTCAAAAGTTATTATGAATTATTTGGACACTTATGAAACATGTATTTAAGCACACATTTTCATAGAATTTTAGAGCTGGAGGATGGAACCTTGAGACCAGCAAACCTGGCCTTAACAACAGGTGAACAAACGGAAGGCCAGGAAGGCAGCTTGGGGCATCAAGAATGGGATGGGAGACGGAGGCTTTCAATCCGTCCTTCGCACTCCCTTTAGGTATAGTTCACTTTCCTCTTCCACATGGACTGATGAGAGAAAGACCAGAGCAGATAGTGGATTTTAGTGGTTCCCATTCCACATTCCATAGTCTACATAATAGCAGGTCATTAAAAGTGAAAGCCGAAGTGAGTGAATTCAGTAGAGAGTCCTCAGGAGAAAAGATGGATGAAAAATACAGCTGAGATGTCCAGAATGGCTTGCCAGAAGGTCAGGATTCTTCTCCCATCATTAGATAAAGGAGGAGCATCTGAGAACCTGGACTGGAGTCAGCAGCTCTGGAACCTGATGAAGAAAAGTGGCTACTTAAAAATATTTATGTGGAGGAAAGCTCATCTAATTTTTTTTGTTTCTTTTTAAATTGAAATATAGTTAATTTACAATGTTATGTTAGTTTCAAGTGTACAGCAAAATGATTCAGTTATATATATGTGTGTGTATATATATTCTCATATATGTATGCATATATATATATATATATATATATATATATTCTTTTTCAGATCCTTTTCCATTACAAAATAGTGAGTAGAGTTCCCTGTGCTATATAGTAAATCCTTGTTGTTTATCTGTCTTAGTAGTGTGTATGTGTTCAGCCCAAACTCTATATATCTCTCCCTTTACCCCTCCTCTACCACTATCCCTTTAGTAACTATAAGTTTGTCTTCTATGTCTGTGAATCTATTTCTATTTTTTTAATAAATGAAACTTCATTTTAAAATTAGTGCCAACAAGTTTAGGCCAGGACAGAGGCATTTCCAGACTGGATGAAACTGGTGTGTGTCTGGGCTTTGTTCTTTTTAGTTTGTGAGGGTGGCCTACTTGTGCATCCTTCCCATGCTTCAGCGTTCTCCTTAGATCTGTCTTCCTTCCCTCATTCACTTGATAAACACTTATATAGCATTTATTATGGTCTCTATCATCTTCTTTCAAATTGGGTTATTTATATGTACCCCAGAAAGCTGTTTTAAAATGTGAACTTGGATAAAGTAGTAAAACATTTAGCAAAAATTAGGAGATAAACTGGAGCTGGAGTTGCACTGTTGGCAAACCATGGTGGTGCCTGGCCGAGGCTTCCTGTCCTGTGGCAGGGGCCATCTCTGGCCTGAGCGGGACTCCCAGGTGTGGGGCAGCTGGGGCTGAATCACTGAAGGTGCATCCCAGTAGGGGAGGAGTGAGGAGTATGGGGACTTTAAAAAAACCTTCAGTGATTAACCCTCAGATCTCACTGGGAAGTAATCTTGGAACAGATGAAATAACTTGGACAAAGGAGTTAGCACAAACTGAGAGAAAAGGAAAAAAATGCCTCCAGCAAATGTATGTTTCATTTGATGTAATTTTGTTTTCATTCATCTGAGAGCTTCTTTAGTGTAGCTGGTGTAGGGATTCCTCAGACTCTTACAGTGCCGGAGCTGATACGCCGCCTATTTTTTCAGCTAAGGAAACTGCATCTGTGGGAAGGGAAGTGACTCTGTGACGGACCCTTTGGCTTTCATCTTCATCTTCTTTGTGTTTGTCTAATGTGATCCTTATAGCAACTTTAGGGAACGTATAGGTAAGTTACTGTCTCCACTTCCGTGTGGGTTGCTTAAGATATTGCAGGAAATCATTGGTAGAGGTAGAATCAAAATCTAGCTTTCCAGATAAGTGATTGGGTGCTCTTCTCATCATCCTACTTCATTGGTGATGAACTTTGCAAAACTTGACCTCCATGTCTTCAGTTAACTGTCAGATATTTATGAGGCGGTTGCCATGGTATTTACTGTTATACTTGCTAGGCCCTGAGGGTCCAATGATGATGTCCTTTTATTCACGTTCAGGAAGTTAACCATCTAGTTGGTTACATAGCACATTAAGCAGACAATTACAGAAAGAAAAAACAACAGAGATATCAAAGTCATCATGAGAATATTGTATGAAAAATAATGCTTTGGACAATGGAGAAGAGCTATCATCATCTGCATACCAGAAACTGTGCTAAATGCTTTGCACAGATTATTTTATAACTTAGAAAGAAGTTTTCATTGGTCCTGAGTTAACATCTAGGTTTATAGTCATCCCCCCTAATCAAGATCGTGCCTGTTCTCTTAGCATATATCAGGAATAATACATCACTTTTTGTTGTAGGCAGATAAACCAGTGATAAACAATTCGAGACAAATTCCTCATTGTACATTGAAACATATCATCCTGGATTATCTAAAATCAAGGGAATACATAGTCTCTTGCAAAGACAGAAAAACAGTGGGAGTCAGATGGAAGGGGACATTTGCAGCTAGCATGAAAACATCTTTACATTGGGGCAGGAAGGGAGATGTGCAGGTGGCTCTGAATGTTGGAGAACAGTGGGAGACACTCCCAGCCACAAGCAGAGGCAGACTGGGGCATTTTCCTATGAATGTGAAATGAAGTTCTCGGTTGCTGGTAGGAGAACCCAGCCTCAGCATTCTGGACCATTTATCCTGGTCTCCCCTACTTTTTCTGCTCTCCTTTTTGTGACCTCTTTTCTCATTTCCTCTCTATTTCTTAATAAAAGTCTTTACAATATTCTATGTTCCCGTGTTTATCCTATTTCCCTTGTTTGGGGTGAATTTTTAGGGGAATCTGAGGCTAGGAATGGACTTTCAGTATTCAGCTGCAGGCAGATATCCTATGACAGTCTCCTAACTTAAAAAATATCTGGTCTTCCAATGTGTGTTCTGAATATTGTATAGAACTAAAAAGTATGTGAATATTGTATAGAAATAAAAAGTATGTGTCTTTCTATAAATAAATGTCTTATTTATAGAAATAAAAAGTATGCATGTGTATGTGCACGCATATATGTGTGTTTGTGTGTGTGTGTGTATGTGTGTGTATAAAGAGGGAGAGGGAGAGGCGAGAGGTGAGGGAGAGGGAAAGGCAGAGAAAGGTGTATAAGTGGGGAAAGTGCACACATTGATTTTCTTGTACTTGCAGGATATTCCCTAGTAGAGAAGGGGGATTCATTTGAGGCAGGATTTGGGTCACATAAAATAAACCTGAAATTGTGGAGGTCATTATACATACAGCCATATGAAAAACAGTATGGAGAGTCCTCAAAAATTAATGTGATCCAGCAATCCTATTTCTAAGTATATATCCAAAGGACATGAAATCACTATCCTGAGATACCTGAACTCCCATGTTCACTGCAGTATAATCTACAATAACCAAGACATAGAAACCACCTAAGTTACTGTTGACAGATGAATGGATAAAGAAAATGTGTTTTATGTGTGAGCCTGCATGTGCGCACACACACACATGCACACACACCCAATAGTATTCGGCCATAAAAAAGAAAAAGTCTGCCATTTGAAACAGCATGGATGGATCTTGAGGGAATTATGCTAAGTAAAGTAAGCTAGGCTACAAATACAAATGCTCTAATGATTTCACTTATATGTAGAATTAAACACATACAGAAAATTTATAGGTAAGAAATGTGAAAAAGGTATCATTAGCTCTCTGATTAAAAATGGACAGTGAAGGAAGCATGTAGAATTAAGTAGTCTTCAAATTTTATTCATTGAATCAGTTGCAAACGTAGGAAATATTGATTATTTTTAAAATTTTAAACAAATATTTAAATTTTGTATTTTCAAATCCATACAAGTCAATACATTTCAATCCACTTGTTTGTTCACCTACATTGGATCATTGGTTTGATAACCAAGAGAGAAAATACAAAACAAGAAAATGATAAAAAGAAAATATAATAAAGACCACAGAATAATTTTGATTTTTAATGTTTAAATAATAAAAACTGGTATTATCTTAATAGATTTTACACCTAGAAATAATTGACAATTTAGCTTCATGAACTGTTTTGTCAGTTTACTATAGTAGTGAAAATCGACTTAAAATCTGAAATTTTTTATTTTGTTTAAGAGAAGCTAAAGTGACAATTTAAAGTGATAATTGGGCTTCCCTTGTGGCTCAGCTGGTAAAGAATCCTCCTTCAATGCAGGAGACCTGGGTTTGATCCCTGGGTTGGGAAGATCCCCTGGAAAAGGGAAAGGGTACCCACTCCAGTATGGTGGCCTGGAGAATTCCATGAACTGTATAGTCCATGGGGTTGCAAAGAGTTGGACATGACTGAGCGACTTTCACAAAGTGATAATTATGCTATTAAATAATGAAACATTGTATTTTTTCTTCTTTTGAAAGGACAATTGCTATATTTCACTGGCCTACAAAACTTTCAGTTTAGAGGATTTTGTTTTTCCTTCTTAAGCTGAAAAATAAATGTCACCAACATTAAACAGTGGGACGTCAACTTTGGTGCAATATTTTAGGTGATATGTATGACACTAATAGTAGAGGAAATTTGACACAGGCAGCTCTATCTGATGAAAAAACATTTATCTGAAGTTTTTATATTTGCCTGAAAATTTAGTATCTGAAAGTTCTCAAAAATTGATTCAGTTTTCATTTAATCTTTTTAGAGAGTTTGTAAGACAACTTTGATTTAAAACACTTCATGTTTTTTAGTAGTTTTAATTTTTTATTTTGCAGAGAAGTGTTGAGTAGAGATGCCAAAATTTGCTTCCTAGGCTCAGTTAAAAACCTCTAGAGCTACAGAAAATACTGTGTCATGCACAGAATTAATAACCTATAAAGGAAATCTTTTAAAAATTCCCATAGATGTGCTAGAAATAATAGCAGTGATAATAATATTTATATTGATTGACCAGTTATTACACCCTGGTTTCTTTTAGTTGCTTTATTTCATTGACTCTTCATAAATATCTTATGAGATTATTATCTCCAATGACATCTGAGGAAACTGAGTCACACAGGGAGGTGAGTAGCAGGTTGGACTTTGAACTAGAATATTCTTTTTTTTCTCTTTTATTGGAATATAGTTGATTTACAATGTTGTATTTCAGATGTACAATAAAAGTGCATCAATTATATTATACATATGTCCAATCATTTTTTTGTGTGTGTGTTCACTTAAGTTTGTTAATCAGTAGAAAAGCTACATATATTCAGTTTTAAGCTAATCCACAAATACTTCTTGGTCAAATTTATGAAAATCAGACTAGGCTTAGATTATTTTCCCATATGGTTCATTACACTGTATTGAGTAAAATTCCCTGTGTTATATAGTAGGTCTTATTTAAGTTCTCTGTTTTATATAGTAGTGTGTATATGTCAGTATTCTTAATAAAAGCCTTGTGCTTGTAACCAATTGCTTTTAAAAATGGAACACTGAGTCTGCAGATGGGAGTCCATCATGGCCATCATGATCCTTGGAGTCTCATTTGGAGGAGACAGCCTCCCCTAGGTCTATACATCATCCACATGGGGCATCACTTGCACATGCATGCATGCCCATAAATTGTAATTAGATAGAGAACATAGTTTTGTATGAAGGACCTTATACCTTAGTCAGTTGCACTGGCTGTATCAACAACGGACTACAAGGACTAAGTGAACTGGAGTTTTCTGTATGGGGAAGAAGTTGGACATTTTAGAGGCATGTTATAGAGACTTATCTTTTCTGAATACGTGAAACAGAATATCCCTTGATAAGACAAGTTATGGAGACAATGGGGCAGATTTATTAAAAGTAGCACTGCCCTCAAAAATGCACCGGAGTATTCCCTTTAGCTAATGTCACCAGAGAGTAGGACAGGAGTGAACTGGGAGGTTTGGGTGCCTAAAAGGTGGCAAGATATGGGAGGGGTCAGATAAAGGAAGGGTGGATGGTGAGAAATGAGGCAGGGGGAGGTGCCAGAGAGACAGAAGAGAATGTTTCTTGTCTGGTCCATCACAGATAATGGCTGATGCTCTGCTGTTTACACTCGTAGAGTAGAAACCCTTTGTGGGCAAGAATATTTCTTACTTATCTTTGTACACCTCATAGTTTGATTCCAGAGTCTTGCTCAGGTTTTTAAAAATTAACTTTTATCGGAGTTGATTTATAATGTGGTGTTAGTTTCTTCTGTACAGCAAAGTGAATCAGTTGTACATATACATACATCCACTCTTTTTAAGATTCTTTTCCCTTATAGATCATTACAGAATATTGAGTAGAGTTCCCTGTGTTATACAGTAGTCCTTACTAGTTATCTATTTCAGATACAGTGGTGTGTATATGTCAGATGGTGGTGTCTATATGTCAGCCCCAATCTCCCAATTTATCCCTCCCCTCCCCTTTCCCCCTTGGCAACCGTAAGTTTGTTCTCTAATCTGTGACTCTGTTTCTGCTTTGTAAGTAAGTTCATTTGTACCAAAAATCTACAAGCAATAAATGCTGGGGAGGATTTGGAGAAAAGGGAACCCTCCTACACTGTTGGTGGAAATGTGAATTGTTGCAGCCATTATAAAGAGCAGTTTGGAGGATCCTTAAAAAACTAGAAATAGAACTACCATATGATCCAGGAGTCCCACTCCTGGGCTTTTATCTGGAGAAAATGTATAATTTGAAAAGATATATGCACCCCAACGTTCTTGTTCGGTTTTGAGGTGAGTGAGCCTGCAGTGAATAGGAGAATGAGTGTATGACAAAATGCACACATGCCTTTTGAAAATCCAGTTTGAGCTTCTATTTCTTTGTGAAACCCTGAATACTATTTAGTTTGTCTAATATATAGTAAAAATACATATATAAGAAATAAAGGGAAAATGTCTGTGGCATTGTTAATGGACGTTGTATGAATGTACTGTGACAATGTTCAAAATTCAGTTCAGTAAGTTCAGTTGCTCAGTTGTTTGAGACTCTGTGACCGCATGAACCTCAGCACACCGGGCCTCCCTGTCCATCACCAGCTCCCGGAGTTTACCCGAACTCATGTCCATAGAGTTGGTGCTGCCATCCAACCATCTCATCCTCTGTTGTCCCTTTCTCCTCCTGCCCTCAATCTTTCCCAGCATCAGGCTCTTTTCAAAAAAGTCAGCCCTTTGCATCAGGTGGCCAAAGTATTGGTGTTTCAGCTTCAACATCAATCCTTCCAATGAACACCCAGGACTGATCTCCTGTAGGATGGACTGGATGGATCTCCTTGCAGTCCAAGGAACTCTCAAGAGTCTTCTCCAACACCACAGTTCAAAAGCATCGATTCTTCTGTGCTCAGCTTTCTTTATAGTCCAACTCTCACAACCATAAATGACTACTGGAAAAACCGTAGCCTTGGTAGACAGACCTTTGTTGACAAAGTAATGTCTCTGCTTTTGAATATGATGTGTAGGTTGGTCATAACTTTCCTTCCAAGGAGTAAGCATCTTTTATTTCATGGCTGCAGTCACCATCTGCAATGATTTTGGAGCCCCCCAAAATAGAGTCAGCCACTGTTTCCCCATCTATTTGCAATGAAGTGATGGGACCAGATGCCATGATCTTAGTTGTCTGAATGATGAGCTTTAAGCCAACCTTCTCACTCTCACTTTCATCAAGAGGCTCTTTAGTTCTTCACTTTCTGCCATAAGAGTGGTGTCATCTGCATATCTGAGGTTATTGATATTTCTCTTAGCAATCTTGATTCCAGCTTGTGCTTCTTCCAGCCCAGCATTTCTCATGATGTACTCTGCATAGAAGTTAAATAAGCAGGGTGACAATATACAGCCTTGACGTACTCCTTTTCCTATTTGGAACCAGTCTGTTGTTCCATGTCTACTTCTAACTGTTGCTTCCTGACCTGTATACAGGTTTCTCAAGAGGCAGGTCAGGTGGTCTGATATTCCCATCTCTTTCAGAATTTTCCACAATTTATTGTGATCCACACAGTCAAAGGCTTTGGCATAGTCAATAAAACAGAAATAGATGTTTTTCTGGAACTGTCTTGCTTTTCCAATGATCCAGCAGATGTTGGCAATTTGATATCTGGCTCCTCTGCCTTTCAACTGGCTTTAACCAGCCTGAAGATCTAGAAGTTTGTGGTTCACATATTGCTGAAGCCTGGCTTGCAGAATTTTGAGCATTAATTTACTAGCGTGTGAGATGAATGCAATTGTGCAGTAGTTTGAGCATTCTTTGGCATTGCGTTTCTTTGGGATTGGAAAGAAAATTGGTCTTTTCCAGTCCTGTGGCTATTGCGGAGTTTTCCAAATTTGCTGACATATTGAGTGCAGTGCTTTCACAGCATCATCTTTTAGAGTTTGAAATAGCTCAACTGGAAGTCCATCACCTCCACTAGCTTTGTTCATAGTGATGCTTCCTAAGGTCCACTTGAATTCACATTCCAGGATATCTGGCTCTAGGTGAGTGATCACACCATGGTGATTATTTGGGTCATGAAGATCTTTTTTGTACAGTTCTTCTGTGTATTCTTGCGACCTCTTCTTAATATTTTCTGCTTCTGTTAGGTCTATATCATTTAGTTCACATATTGCTGAAGCCTGGCTTGCAGAATTTTGAGCATTAATTTACTAGCGTGTGAGATGAATGCAATTGTGCAGTAGTTTGAGCATTCTTTGGCATTGCGTTTCTTTGGGATTGGAAAGAAAATTGGTCTTTTCCAGTCCTGTGGCTATTGCGGAGTTTTCCAAATTTGCTGACATATTGAGTGCAGTGCTTTCACAGCATCATCTTTTAGAGTTTGAAATAGCTCAACTGGAAGTCCATCACCTCCACTAGCTTTGTTCATAGTGATGCTTCCTAAGGTCCACTTGAATTCACATTCCAGGATATCTGGCTCTAGGTGAGTGATCACACCATGGTGATTATTTGGGTCATGAAGATCTTTTTTGTACAGTTCTTCTGTGTATTCTTGCGACCTCTTCTTAATATTTTCTGCTTCTGTTAGGTCTATATCATTTCTGTCCTTTATTAAGCCTGTCTTTGCATGAAATATTCCCTTGGTATCTCTAATTTTCTTGAAGAGATCTCTAGTCTTTCCCATTCTATTGTTTCCTTCTATTTCCTTGCATTGATCACTGAGGGAGACTTTATCTCTCCTTGCTATTCTTTGGAACTCTGCATTCAAATGGGTGTATCTTTCCTTTTCTCCTTTGCTTTTCACTTCTCTTCTTTTCACAGCTATTTGTAAGGCCTCCTCAGATAGCCATTTTGCTTTTTTGCATTTCTTTTTCTTGGGGATGGTCTTGTTCCTTGTCTCCTGTACAAAGTCACAAATCTCCATCCACAGTTCATCAGGCACTCTGTCTGTCAGATCTAGTCCCTTAAATCTATTTCTCACTTCCACTGTATAATCATAAGGGATTTGATTTAGGTCATACCTGAATGGTCTAGTGGTTTTCCCCACTTTCTTCAATTTCAGTCTGAATTTGGCAATAAGAATTTCATGATCTGAGCCACAGTCAGCTCCCCATCTTGTTTTTGCTGACTGTATAGAGCTTCTCCATCTTTGGCTGCAAAGGACATAATTGATCTGATTTCGGTGTTGACCATCTGGTGATGACCATGTGTAGAGTCTTCTCTTGTGTTGTTGGACGAGGGTGTTTGCTATGACCCAGTGCATTCTCTTGGCGATACTCTATTAACCTTTGTCCTGCTTCATTCTGTACTCCAAGGCCAAATTTGTGTGTTACTCCAGGTGTTTCTTGACTTTCTACTTTAGCATTCCAGTCCCCTATAATGAAAAGGACAGTTTTTTGGGTGCTAGTTCTAAAAGGTTTTGCAGGTCTTCATAGAACCATTCAACTTCACCTTCTTCAGTGTTACTGGTCAGAGCATAGACTTGGATTACTGGTGATATTGAATGATTTGCCTTGGAAATGAACAGAGATCATTCTGTCATTTTTGAGATTGCATCCAAGTACTGCATTTTGGACTCTTTTGTTGACTATGATGCCTACTCCATTTCTTCTAAGGGATTCCTGCCCACAGTAGTAGATATAATGATCATCTGAGTTAAATTCACCCATTCCAGTCCATTTTAGTTCATTTGAATAATAATTCCAATAATAAATTCAAAATTATGTGATACTTTAGTATTCAGTTTAGTTCAGTTCAGTCGCTCAGTCGTGTCTGACTCTTTGCGACACCAGGGACAGCAGCACACCAGGGCTCCCTGTCCATCACCACTCCCGGAGTTTACTCAAACTCGTGTCCATTGAGCCGGTGATACCATCCAACCATCTCATCCTCTGTCATCCCCTTCTCTCACCTTCAATATTTCCCAGCATCAGGGTCTTTTCAAATGAGTCATCTCTTCACATCAATTGGCCAAAGTATTGGAGTTTCAGCTTCAACATCAGTCCTTCCAATGAATATTCAGGACTGAATTCCTTTACGATGGACTGGTTGGATCTCCTTGCAGTCCAAGGAACTCTCAAGAGTCTTCTCCAACACCACAGTTCAATTCTTCAGCGCTCAGCTTTCTTCACAGTCCAACTCTCACATCCATACATGACCACTGGAAAAACCATAGCCTTGACTAGACAGACGTTTGTTGGCAAAGTAATGTCTCTGCTTTTTGATATGCTGTCTATATTGGTCATAACTTTTCTTCCAAGGAGTAAGCGCCTTTTAATTTCATGGCTGCAGTTACCACCTGCAGTGATTTTGGAGCCCAAAATATTAAAGTCAGCCACTGTTTCCATTGTTTCTCCATCTGTTTGCAATAAAGTGATTGGACCAGATGCCATGATCTTTGTTTTCTGAATGTTGAGCTTTAAGCCAACTTTTCACTTTCCACTTTCACTTTCATCAAGAGCCTCTTTAGTTCTTTTTCACTTTCTGCCATAAGGGTGGTGTCATCTGCATATCTGAGGTTAACTTGTTATTTCTCTCAGCAATCTTGATTCTAGCTTGTGCTTCATCCAGCCCAGTGTTTCTCATGATGTACTCTGCATATAAGTTAAATAAACACAGTGACAATATACAGCCTTGACATACTCATTTTTTAGTATTCATAACATTACAAATGACTAAGTCTTTTTATGTTGTTGTTTTGTTCTGGTTTTGGGTATTGTTGCTCTTCATTTTTCTGCATGATATCCTTGGGGATGAGCACAAATTACTGACATATTGGGATGACTCAATGAGAACTTTGAGAGTAGAATAGCATAGGAAGGTGTTGTTGGCAGGCAGAGAAGACAGTCATGTTCTTAGATTTATATTGACTGCTGGGGCCCCTGTGGAGTAGAGAACTTTCTCCCTTGGTTTGAGCTACTTTCAAGAGCAGGGCTGAGGTCTCCCAGGGAAAGAGGAATCAAATAGTGTGACATCTGTGGAGAATTCTGTGGGAAGGGAGAAAACATCTTCAGCTACAAACATCTAGAACTGAGACTAGTTTAGCAACAGACATGGGGCAGGAGAGGAGCCAGCATTAAGAGAGTTCAGACAGGAAGGGCTGAGAAAAGCCAGCAATGTAGATGATCCTGCAACTAATCCTTTTCCAGGGTACAGTCATTCTGGAAGGCATACTTTTAGGGATAAGGGGCAATGTTCTGAGAAGGACTTACTCATCTCCATGTGGGATTTGATGGTTCCTATATATATTTGAGAATCTAAAGTAAATTGAAACTCAAGTGCATTTTCTAATTTGTACATGGGTTTTATGATTGATCGTGTATGGATAAAGCTTCATTGAGTCTACAGAATTCATGGTCCTGAAGCATTAATTAATTAAATAAGAAAATATTTATTCAGAAGGTTTTTTTGGTACATAGTAGAGAATCAAAGTACTTTGTGTATACAGACTGTTCATGGGGTTATGAATGTGGGTTCTGGAAACACACAAACATGAGTTTGAATGCTGGCTCTGCCATCTCATAATCATATAATTTGGGTTAAATTTCTTAAATTCTCTTACTTTCTTTGAGTATAATGTTGCAGTTTATGGTACCTGAATTATAAGATCAAACAAAATAATACATAGTTCATGATTTATTCAATAACAGGTACATAATAAGGGATGATGCTAAAAGAACATGGGGAGATATTAATTTTGGGTCAGCCAAGTCAACTTGAAGGCCAGCTTTTGGTGAATGAATATATTTGCCCTTTCCTCTAACAGTATCAAATTTATGTTTTGCTCATGGAAATTTTTAATTTTTGCCCACTGAGAACAGTCAGAGTGATGACTATGTTGATATGACCCAGATTCACATTGAAATTTCTCTCTAAATGCCATTCTTTACTAATTCTTTGATCATCTTTGTGTTTAACAAAATTGATAAAATTGCTTTCATTGTTTCTTTATAATATAAACCTTTTGGTGTTCCTCTGGAGATTGTATTGATAAACTCTCCCTTAAGCATACATCCAAATTAAATGTGAGAACCTGCAGCTAAAAGAAATTGCTTCGAGGCAATGATTCAGTAGCATGAAAAATCAATAGCAGTTTCATTAAGGAAGGAAAAATAGTTTAGACATACACCTACCTGGGTTTCTTCTTACTGAAAGGAAAGAATAATTGTTGATCATGTCTTTCCTTTCAGATATAATGTTCATATCTTAGTAACATGATTGCTCTATAGTAAGATTGTACACATCCCTTCAAATCTCCTGGGTTTCTTGAATAAAGCCAGTTGTTAGGTTTTGAAAAATTGATACTCATGAAAACATTGTTTCTTTAATAATGCATTCCATGCTGAACCTACTACAAGTGAGCCCTTTACAGCCACCAAATCCTACTGATATATTAGAATTAGTTAAATTCAAAATTTCTTTCTAAGCAAACGCTTAATTCCTTCTTCTTTCCCCTCTACTGCTTGGTTGATAGCTGGATGAGGAGATAGGCAGATAGATAAGAGGACAGATGGATGATGGAAGACAGAAAGGAAGGAAGGAATTTGAACTTAGTGTAGTGGTAAATGTGCTTCCAGCTCTGTGCTTTCCATCTCTATGACCCTGGGCCACTTACTTACACTCTCTCTGCCTCACTATTATCACCTTTGAAAAAATCATACTAACAGATATATAATATTGACTGTACTATAGTGTTATAGTTCTATGACATTTGATATTATATCTTATATAGCTATTACTATGATTTTATAACACAACTATTATGAAATTAAAAATGAGTTATGTGAATTGTGATCATTCTGTACCCAATGATAGGTACTTTATAGTTATATAATTTGAGTTATATGATTAGTAATGTTACTGAAAAGATTAAGAGATAGATAAGATAAATACAGTAAAACTTTTAAGATGCCCTTTTGTACTAGGACAGTTCAAGATAATAATTGCACTCTGGCTATAAGGAACACAAATATGGCTTCTGGGTTATCTTAGATGTTGTGCAATAAATATCCCGAATAGAAGTGTGTGTGTTGTAGTAACTCAGTTGTGCCCGACTCTTTGGAACCCTCTGGACTGCAGCTTGCCAAGCTCCCCTGTCCATGGGATTTCCTGGGAAAGAATTTTAGAGTGGTTAAAGTGCTGGATCTTCCCGACCCAGGGATTGAACCTGGGTCTCCTGCATTGCAGGCAGATTGTTTACCATCTGAGCCACCAGGGAAGCCCATATGATATTAGATATTGTATAATATTATGATACTATTATTATGACTTTATGGCATAACTTTATTATGAAGATGAAAATGAGTTATGTGAATTGTGATCATCAGATAGACATAGGTCCTCAATGTCTATCTGATGATCTATATTTTGTAGTTATATAACATCAGCTATGATTAGTAACATTATTCAAAAGAGAGTAAAGAGGTAATAAGGTAAATACAGTGAAATTTTTAAGATGCCATTTTGTACTAGAGCAAGTCAAGATAAAAATAATTGCATTTTAGCTAGAAGGAACAAAAATATGACTTCTGGGTTATCTTAGATGGGAAATGGACTGTTTGTGCAATAAACTGTCTCAAACAGAAGAGGGTTTTATCTGTAGGGTGGGATCTCAGAGAGGTGGAGTGAAACCACCTCCATGCAATAGAGTGAGGTACTGATCTTTTTCAGGACATTTCAGTGTGGAGGAAACATTCATATTGGGGTTAAACTACTCCAAAATGAGTTACGAGACTTAAAACAATCTTTTTCAAAGCAAAGTGCAATGGTTAGTTTTTCAGTGTAGCAATGATCAGAGCACTCAGTCAGGAGACAGAGAGATCACTTTATTATGCATTGCTTTATGTCCTGTATCAGAAGTAAATGTGGTGATAGGATGCTGTCTCTCCTGTGTTGCAGTAGGCACCATGAATATGGGAGAGTTTCTCAGTGGCTTTACTATAAAATGTTGTTTCAGACTCTCAAGAGTTTAGCACAGCCAATCTTTATTTATCACATTTCTCTCAAGACCTATGGGATTCACTCAGTAATAACTAAGCATAACTGCTAACATTTACTACTTTTCTTAACAGTAAGTCACTGTTCCAATTGCTTTGCATGCATTTTTATATTCTTTTGTGGCTGGTGCTATGAGTATTTTGATTTTTTTCAAACTGGAGACTGAGGTGCAGAAAGGTTAGATACTCAACCCCAGGTCACACAGCAAGTCAGTAGTGGAGCCAGGATTCAAACCCACTCTGATTTCAGAGCCTGGATCCCAAACTAATGCCTTGTAAGTGCCTAATATTTTCAGATGGTTATAATAATATCTATAGTTAAAAATATAGCCAAAAAAAAAAAAAAAAAAGACATCTCTGCTCAGCATGTCCCTTCTTTTCCAGGTTTGTAGGTTTGTGTCAAGTGTGTGAACGTGAAGCACATTTAATAATGATTGCAGGAGTAACCCACCATTCCTTTCCCTTCTGGGGAAACAGAGACAAAGAGCCATTCTTCCTTTGCCTATACTTGTTTAATTGCTTTCTTTTTGATCTAAATTTTGCTAAAGGGAGGAAGGAGAACAGAAACTGCAGGATTTTTAGTTTTCAATCTACTTCTAACCACAGAAAGAAAAGTGCTAGAAAGCATATTTCAGTGTGCTTGTTAGATGTAAGGTTGTTTTGATTGTCTGTGGTTGTCTTTGATTGGATAGGAAGAGCATGTTCTAGCCTCTACCCATGACAGACAATGAGAATTTCAGGTTTATTGGTTCAGATTGAACTTTGTGGCCTTGAAAGGATTTGGTGGCTACAAGTAGCAAGTGTAGTAAGAAAGGTGCTGTTTATAGAGGGGCTACCACACCAGGAAGACTAGTTAAGTTGTGTTTTCTCATTCCTTACAACAATGTCAAGAAGACATGGTTATCCTATATTATAGCTAAGAAGAGCCAGGCATCAAGAAGTTCAGAAATTTGCTCCAAGTCACAGAGCTCATGAGCAATAGAGCTCAGCTATGAACTTGGATCTCTGGAACTCCTACCCACTTCCCACCTCTCATAGAGCCTTTTATAGTAGTCCAAGCCAGTGATATATAAAATGTTTTGCCCCCATTGCTTCTCACTTGACACGAAGAGCAGCTTCCAGCAGAGGTGGTTTTTCTCGAGTCTCTCACCTCTCCTTGCCTCCTTTTTGATCCAGGTAGTTCAGCCATGTTGGAGCTGCATCTGGCCACAGTATTTATCCATGCTGCACACTCATAGTAGGGATGCAGACGGCCAATAGCATTTAGTGCTTTATAGTGGGAAAGGACCTGAATTCTGATCCTGGTGGCCATGAATCAGTGGTTTCATTCTCCAGTGATGGCATTGCACTTCTTTGAATTAGAACTCAGGGCTCTTAATTAAATGGATAATTAGTGTTATCTAGCCTGCTATAGTCAGCATTATTATGAGGTTCTCAAAATAAATTTTGTAGAAATAACTAGAAAAATAGCACTCAAAATTGAGGCTGGTAGTAGCAATCTCATACAAGAAGCAATTTGGATAAACCATCAATTAATTGCATGAGGAACATTTCAAATATACTTTGACTTTTTCCAGATGATGAAAGTACCCATTCTCAAACTTTGGAGCAGAACTTTTGAATTTACATGAACTCTGTAGGATAGTAGCATTATCATTCCCCACTTTATTCCTATTCTTCTTAGTAAATGGACATATATTTGCTGCTACAGTGTTTTTAGATATTCTTCAGCTTATGGAGATGGCATATGTTATTGGGTTCTTTCATGTGGGAATGACAAAGGCTGATGGATGTCTGGTTTTGTCTATGGCCTCCCAAAGCCAGCTCTTGTCTAATTGAGTCAGTGAGTCAGCTTCCATTTATTGAGCTCTCAGCTGGGAGTAGGGTAGAACTAGGCATTTAAACCAGAATTGAGCATCTGCTCAGTACTTAAGTAGCATGAGCCTCCAGACTCTGGCTAGCCTAATGGACTCTCCACTGTGTCTCTGCTATTGAACAGTGATTACTATACAGATTGGGGCATATTTGGTTTCAGTTCAGTCTGTCCCCACAGATGAGGCCTGAGTATGATCACATCATATAAAATTTTTAAGGTGCGGCATCTGTGTAACCTGAGCCATAAGTAAAAGTTGGTCCTCTGTCTGTTCTGTCACCCTGGAGGACTCTTTGTTTTCCAAAGGAAATAGTCCATCTTGTGAACTGACATCATTAGAGTCATAAAAATTCAAATGTGCCTTGAGCGATTTCTTTACTTTGGCATCAAGTCTCAAGTACAATATCCAAAAGCTTAACATCCTCTCACTGAAATACAGTGGCTTAGGTTTGGGTGGAAGAAATTTCTGGAACACTAATTGTAATTTCAAAGCAGTGTTACCAGTTGTAGTCTGCAGAAACTCAAATCTGTACGCCATTCATTTTTATGGACTCTGAAAAAATTTTTTTTCAATTTTAAAATTTGTTTGATTATAAATATATTTAGTCACAGATTACTTGGAAAATGAAACAGAGCACAGAGATTATTCTCCCATAATCTCTTTAATTTGAATGTGAAGAACTCTGGGTCTAGAAACAAAATCTACTTGTTGAAGGTCACACCACAACCTAAGTCACCTGATTTCTGGAGTAACCTTTCTGTTACACTGTGTCCCACTCACATAATCTTATTTTAGAAAAGAATCAAAGTCTGGGTCTCTTTCAGGTACATTTCTCCACTCTCTTTCAGCAAGTTGGAAATAGAAAAGTAAAGAGGAGCTAAATCCATCTCCCCTTTCCTCTGTTTGAATTAATTGCTAAATATAGTCATTACATTCTATCTATTCTTATCTTTGTCTGCATAAGACCTGTTCATTGAGCCTGTCCTTATGTTTTCCTAAATGCATGTAGTAAAGACATTGGGGGAGAGTGTAGCAAGGGACAGCATCCCTGAAGTTATAGGTCTCATAGTTGGAGACCCTTGCTAAAGGATTTATAACTTGCATTCCTTGTAGTGAAGGATAACGACAGACAGTGTCCGAGGCTTTTCTTTCTTCTCTGTGATAGGTCTGAATTTGAATGACTGGGACAAGACGGGAACCTGGCCTCTAGTGATTTTCCAGAAGTGCTATATTAAACTGGCTGCCCCACTTAAGGAAATTATCTAGTCTCAGCCAATGGAGTTCAAAGGGTTGTTAGTTTCTTCAAATTGCTCTCTTCCCTTTCTTAGTATATATACTGTCCTTGTCTGGCCTGGGCGAATAAAAGCAGACAGCTCCTTTTTAACACCCAGAGGCCTGAGCCGTGAGTGTGGTGAGTTTAGTGCTGGCAAGACTTAACATTCTCCTTGTGGAGGCATTTTTACCTCAGGTCTTCCTCGTTAAACACTCTATTTAGAACTCCTTTAAAAAGTAGCTTTAAGTCCTTTAAAGGACTTTAAAGAAGTGCTTTCCAAGCCCCAAAGCAAAACTATTTCCCAAATGATGAATTCCTTAAAAATACATGTGATTTAGGATAGCCTAGTAAATAATTGGCAATTCAATAGCTTTAGTCATTTTTCCTCTCTGGAAACCCTTGACTGAAGATGGCACTCAGGTAAAACCACCATAAAAGAAATAGTTGCTTAAAATAGTAATACCATGGAGTATAGTCTTCCCTTTGCCACAATGGATTCTTGATTATTTCCCGGTAATTAGCCCTAATCTCCTGCAGGAGCAAAGGAGGTAATTCTCTTGCAGGGCTCCCCTTCCCTTTCTTATCTACATTTATTTTAACCTTAAGCATTCTGCTTTTTAGGAGCCTGGCTTGCTACATTCTGATGACCCAGATCAAGTTAGGTTAATGATTGTTTATCCTGTCATTTTTTTCTCCTAAGAATGCTTACCTCCCAATAGATTTATTCTAAATGTGCAGCATCTTAATTCAGAGGAACTCCATCTATGATTGTGGCAGCAGGCGTGTCCAAATGGAAGTTCACGAAATATTTCATTCTGGAGACTGACAAAGAATATCATATTGACAGTCATCTCACTTTGCTAATGTGCATAGCTTTTATACATAGCAGAAACTGGATTTTATTTCTCTTGTGAGGTCACATAGGCCAGGTAAGAATACTAAGCTAGGGAAGGTGGAAAGCACAGTTTGACAATGAAGAAGGTAAAATGTTTGAGATTTGTTTCATATGTTACTAATTCCTGACAGTACTGTCTTAAGGACTAGATGGAGATTTCAATTTGGCATTTCCTTGGTTTTCTAGCTGTTTAAGATTTTTTCATGTTTTCATAAATATGGAATTAATTAGCATGTTAATGGAAAATCATTAGATAATGGAATTCATAAAGGCTCTGTTTTTGCAAACCATTATTTACAAAACGGAGCATTGTGGTTTTAGTCAGTAGAGCATTGGGCCAAACTGAACCCTGTCCCTGGACTATGAGGACTTAAATATCCCTTATCTTTCTGACTGGCTGTCACTTTGCACAGGAATGGATATTTTACTTAGAAGCTTCCTGAGTTGTAAATCTTCCTTGGAAAAACTGGAGCCTGGGTTTGCTTCTGTGTTTTATAATATTCGTTTCTTTTCAGTTTTTATTACCTAATCTCAGGTATGCTTTCATACACCTTAGCAAAGGAATAAAAGGCCCCAGTGTTGTCCGCAACATCTTTTTAAATCGAGCTATAGTTGATTTACAATGCTGTGTTAATTTCTGCTGTAAAGCAAAGTGATTCAGTTATACACATACGCACACAAACCCCACCACCACACCCACACACATACATGCATACTTTTTTTTTTTTTTTTTTGCATTCTTTTCCTTTATGGTCTATCAGAAGACACTGAACGTAGTTCTCTGTACGCTACAGTAGTACCTTGTTTTCTGCAATATTTTTTAAATTTCTCCTTCACTGCTTGACTTCTTGGTTCTCAGAAACCTGCTTCCCACCTCTGATGGAACTGAGCGACCAAGCCCAATGTGACAATTCTGGCATGGCATCAGGTTTTCCTTAATTCCCACTTGGCTGCCGGGTCTACTGTGTGAACTCAGAGTAGGTGGCTACTGCAGCCATTCTCAGACCAGAAGGATTGATGCCACACAGTGTTATAATGTGTCATATAGTTATATATCATAAGTTTAGCCCCCTTTCCCCCCATCTGATTCTACTGGGATCATGCCCTTCCTACTCCCTCCTCCCCATAATCAGTGTCTCTAGGTAGGAATCTTGTGAATTCCAGCTTTCTGAAGGTATTGGAAAGGAAAAGGGAAGTGTATCTAACAAGTTACATTATTTTGAAGGGGAATATCACTTATTTGGCCATGATGTAATTTCCAGTTGATAATCTTTTCAGCCAATCAACCAGAAATTATACTTTAAAAAATGTAATAGGCTTCCTTATCTCTATATGTTTCCATTTTCAGTTTCTCCAGTCAGCTGGAAATAAAGAGATGAGATGTACATTCTGTTTGCTATACTTGATTGATGAACTGTTGTTTGACACATTTAACTTTTAAAGTAGATAACCTTGACAGAATTATATATTTTTCTAAAGTAAAACTGTATAGTATGCTCTTTTCCATGACTAGTCTCTATTTTTATCAAGCTAGCCATAGCTCGCCTTTGCAGTAAAATAACAAAGCCAAACTTCTAATCCCTTTATTTGCACATCAGAGAACATTGCTGCCCTATAACATTTCTTTCACCCCAATTGCCCTTCCTCTCTATGTTCACGTGAGCCTGTGGTTATTTTCCAGTATTTTTTTATTGGAGTGGAAAGCATGTACTATAAAATTTAACATCTTAAACAGTTTAAACTGTGTAGTTCAGTGTAGTTGCATATATTCACATTGTTGTGCAACAGATCTCCGGATCTTTTTCATTTGTAACACTGAAGTTCTTTACCCATTAAACAGTAATCCCCCAACCTCTTCCTCTCAACCCCTGGCAACCTACCTCTGTTTCTATGATTTTCACTACTTTAGTTATTTTGTATGAGTGAAATCACACAGTATTTATTTTTGTGACTGGCTTATTTTGCTTAGTAAAATGTCTGCAAAATTTATCCATGTTATAGCATATGACAAGATTTCCTTCTTATATAAGGCTGTATAATACTGTATTATGTTTATATAGCACATGTTCTTTATCCATTCAGCCATTCTCAGACCAGAAGGATTGATGGACATTTGGGTTGCTTTCAACTCTTGACTGTTGTGAATAAAGCTATGATAAACATGGATATGCAGGTATTCCATGGATATGTAATCTCAAAAATGACACAATGATCTCTGTTCATTTCCAAGACAAACCATCCAATATTACAGTAATCCCAATCCATGCCCTGACCAGTAATGCTGAAGGATCTGAAGTTGAATGTTTCTATGAAGACCTACAAGGCCTTCTAGAACTAATAATCAAAAAAAGATATCCTTTTCATTATAGGGGACTGGAATGCAAATATAAGAAGTCAAGAGATATCTGGAGTATCAGGCAAATTTGGCCTTGGAGTACAAAAAAAAGCAGGTCAAAGGCAAAGAGAGTTTTGCCAAGAGAATGCATTGGTCATAGCAAACACCCTCTTCCAACAACACAAGAGAAAATTCTACACATGGACATCACCAGATAGTCAATAGCAAAATCAGATTGATTATATTCTTTGCAGCCAAAGATGGAGAAGCTCTATACAGTCAGCAAAAAACAAGACTGGGAGCTGACTGTAGCTCAGTTTTGCTAAATTCAGACTTAAGTTGAAGAAAGTAGGGGAAACCACTAGACCTTTGAGGTATGACCTAAATCAAACCCATTATGATTATACAGTGGAAGCAAGAAATATATTCAAGGGATTAGATCTGATAGACAGAATACCTGAAGAACTATGGACAGAGGTATGTGACATTGTACAGGAGGCAGTGATCAAGACCATCCCCAAGAAAAAGAAATGCAAACAGGCAAAATGGTTGTATGAGAAGGTCTTAAAAATAACGGAGAAAAGGAGAGAAAGTAAAGACAAAGGAGAAAAGGAAAGATATACCCATTTGAATGCAGAGTCCCAAAGAATAGCAAGGAGATGAAAGAAAGACTTCCTCAGTGACCAATGCAAAGAAATAGAGGAAAACAATAGAATGGGAAAGACCAGAGATCTCTTCAAGAAAATTAGAGATACCAAGGGAAAATTTCATGCAAAAATGGGCACAATAAAGGACAGAAATTGTATGGACCTACAGAAGCAGAAGATATTAAGAAGAGGTGGCAAGAATACACAGAAGAACTATACAAAAAAGATCTTCATGACCCAGATAATCACCATGGAGTGATCACTCACCTAGAGCCAGACATCCTGGGATGCGAAGTCAAGTGGGCCTTAGGAAGCATCACTATGAACAAAACTGGTGGAGGTGATGGAATTCTAGTTGAGCTGTTTCAAATCCTAAAAGATGATGCTGTGAAAGTGCTGCACTCAATATGCTAGCAAATCTGGGAAACTCAGCAATAGCCACAAGACTGGAAAGGGTCAGTTTTCATTCCAATTCCAAAGAGAGGCAATGCCAAAGAATGCTCAAACTACTGCACAGCTGCATTCATCTCACATGCTAGTAAAGTAGTGCTCAAAATTCTCCAAGCCAGGCTTCAACAGTATGTGAACCATGAACTTCCAGATGTTCAAGCTGGTTTTAGAAAAGGCAGAGGAGCCAGAAATCAAATTGCCAACATCCGTTGGATCATTGAAGAAGCAAGAGAGTTCCAGAACATCTACTTCTGCTTTATTGACTATGCCAAAGCCTTTGACTGTGTGGATCACAACAAACTGGATAATTCTGAAAGAGATGGGAATACCCGACCACCTTACCTGGCTCCTGAGAAATCTATGTGCAGGTCAAGAAGCAACAGTTAGAACTGGACAGGGAGCAACAGACTGGTTGCAAATTGGGAAAGGAGTACATCAAGGCTGTATATTGTCACTTTGCTTATTTAACTTATATGCAGAATGCATCATGCAAAATGCCAGGCTGCATGAAGCACACGCTGGAATCAAGATTGTCAGGAGAAATATCAATAACCTCAGCTACACAGATGACAACTCCCTTATGACAGAAAGTGAAGAAGAACTAAAGAGCCTCTTGATGAGAGTGAAAGAGGAGTTGAGAAAGTTGGCTTAAAGCACAACATTCAGAAAACGAAGATCATGGCATCTGGTCCCATCACTTCATGGCAAATAGATGGGGAAACAATGGAAACAGTGACAGACTATTTTTTTGGACTCCAAAATCACTGAAAATGGTGACTGAGGCCATGAAATTAAAAGATCCTTTCTCCTTGGAAGAAAAGCAATGACCAACCTAGATAGCATATTAAAAAGCAGAGACATTACTTTGCCAACAAAGGTCCATCTAGTCAAGGCTATGGTTTTTCCAGTAGTCATGTATGGATGTGAGACTTGAACTATAAAGAAAGCTGTGAGCTGAAGAATTGATGTTTTTGAACTGTGGTGTTAGAGAAGACTCTTGAGAGTCCCTTGGACTGCAAGGAGATCCAACCACTCAATGCTAAAGGAAATCAGTCCTGAATATTCATTGGAAGGACTGATGCTGAAGCTGAAACTCCAATACTTTGGCCACCTGACGCGAAGAACTGACTTATTGGAAAAGATCTTGATGCTGGGAACGATTGAAGGTGTGAGGAGACAGATAGGACAGAGGATGAGATGGTTGAATGGCCTCAATGACTCAAAGGACATGAGTTTGAGTAAACTCTGGGAGTTGGTGATGGACAGGGAAGCCTTGTGTGCTATAGTCCACAGACTTGCAAAGAGTTGGACACAACTGACTGACTGAACTGAACTGATCCAGGCATCTGTTCAAGTTCTTGCTTTGAGTTCCTTTGGATGTGTATCAAGGAGTGGGATTACTGTATCATATAGTAAATCTTTTTTTAAGTTTTTGAGGAACTCCCATGCTCTTTTCCATGAAGGCTGCTTTGCTTTACATTCCCATCAACAGTACACAAAGGTTAGATTTTCTCCACATCCTAGCCAATATTTGTTATTTTTTGTTCTTCTGGTAGTATCCATCCTGATGGGTGTAAGCTGGTATCTCAGTGTAGTTTGTGTTTGAATTTCTCTTATGATTAGTGTGTTGAGCATCTTTTCATATGCTTGTTGGTAATTCATATATAATTTTTTTAGAATTATCTTTTCAAATGTTTTCCCCTTTTTGTAAATTAAATCAAGTTTTTTTGTTGTGGAATTGCAGAAGTTCCTTTTATACAACCTTTTATCAGTTATACAATTTGTAAATATCTTTAGCTTTTCTGTAGATTGGTTGTCATTTCATTCTACTGTTCCCTTTGTTGCACAGAAATTTTAAAGTTTTGATGTCGTCCCATTTGTCAGTTTTTGATTTTTGTTGCCTGTGCTTTCGATGGCATATCCAAGAAATCATTGTCAAATCTAATGTTCTGAGACTTTCCTTCTGTGTTTTCTTCTTAGGAGTTTTATAATTTTAGTGCTTGAATTTAGGTCTTCAATTTTTAATTAAGTTTAGTATATGGTTTAAGGTAAGGGTACAACTTCATTTTTGCATGTGGATATCCAGCTTTCCCACCACTGTTTTTTTAAGAGACACTCCTTTCCCCATTCCAGAGTCTTGGCTTGTGGAAAATCATCTGAATATGTATGCAAGAGGTTGTTTCTAGGTTCTCTATTCTGTTCCATTGATCTATAGATCTGTCTTTATGGCAGTTTCATATTGTCTTGATTACTGCTGCTTTTTGTACTATGTCTCCAGCTTTGTTGTTTTTCAAGATTGTTTTTTCTGTTTCAGGTCCCTTGAGACTCTGGATGGATTTTAGGATTTTTTTATATTTATATAAAAAAAGTCATTAAGATTTTCATAGGGATTGCATTGAATCTGTAGATCGCTGTGGGTGGTATGGACATTTTAACAACATTAAGTCTTCCAATCCATGTGTGTGGGATATCTTTGATTTATTTGTACCATTCTTGAGTTCTTTGAACAATGTTTCATAGTTAGTGTGCATGTTTTACACCTCCTTGTTTAGGGGTGAGACCCCCCTTTTTAGGGGTTTATGTTTCTAAATACTTTATCCTTAATATGTCCTGTCAGTTCAGTTGCTCAGTTGTGTCCAACTCTTTGCAACCCCATGGACTTCAGGACACCAAGCTTCCCTGTCCATCACCATCTCCTGGAGCTTCTCAAATTCATGTTCACTGAGTTGGTGTTGCCATCCAACCTTCTCATTCTCTCTTGACCTTTTCTCCTCCTGCCTTCAATCTTTCCCAGCATCAGGGTCTTTTCCAATGAGTCCACTCTTCTCATCAGGTGGCCAAAGTATTAGAGCTTTAGCTTTAGTATCAGTCCTTCCAGTGAACATTCAGGGTTGGTTTCCTTTAATTGACTAGTTTGATCTTGGAGTCCAAGGGACTCCCAGGAATCTTCTTCAAGACCACAATTCAAAAGCATCAGTTCTTTGGCATTCAGTCTTCTTTATGGTCCAACTCTCACATCCATACGTGACTACTAGAAAAACCATAGGTTTGACTATATGGACATTTGTCAGCAAAGTAATGTCTCTGGTTTTTATTATGCTGTCTAGGCTTGTCATAGCTTTTCTTCCAAGGAGCAAGCATCTTTTAATTTCATGCTGCAGTCAACATCTACAGTTATTTTGGAGCCCAAGGAAATAAAGTCTCTCCCTGTTTCCATTGTTTCCCCATCTGTTTGCCATGAAGTGATGGGATTGGATGCCATGATCTTCATTTTTTGAATGTTGAGCTTTAAGCTAGCCTTTCCACTTTGGTTTAAAGTTATCTTTATAAAATGCACACTTGCTTCTAAAACCTTCCTTTAGAAATTCTCTACCAGTTTTAGTATAAAACTTGAATTCTTCTGTATACCAATATGTACAATATTATAGTCCTTATATTATATCTTCTGCCTCAGCTTTATGGTCTGTCTTCCATCGCATTTGTGCAGTATGCAAGTCCTTGTCCTTCCAGAAAAATAAAGTTCTCTTCCTTGTTGCTTTTTTAACCCTCCCTCTCTCCCTCTGTTTCTTCTCTCATCTACCCCCTTCTACTTCATTCTCTCCTGCTTTTCTCCTTCATTCCAATTCTGACTTTCTTATCACCACATCCTCTAATTTCTTATCACTATACCAGGGGCTTCCCTGGTGGCTCAGATGGTAAAGTGTCTGCCTGCAATATGGGAGACCGAGTTTGATCCCTGGGTCAGGAAGATCCCCTGGAGAAGGAAATGGCAACCCACTCCAGTACTCTTGCCTGGAAAATTCTACGGATGGAGGAGTCGAAGAATTGATGCTTTTGAACCATGGTGTTGGAGAAGACTCTTGAGAGTCCCTTGGACTGCAAGAAGATCCAACCAGTCCTTCCTAAAGGACATCAGTCCTGAGTGTTCATTGGAAGGACTGATGTTGAAGCTGAAACTCCAATACTTTGGCCACCTGATGAGAAGAGCTGAATCATTTGAAAAGACCCTGATGCTGGGAAAGATTGAAGGCAGAAGGAGAAGGGGACGACAGAGGAGGAGATGGTTGGTTGGCATCACCAACTCAATGGACATGAGTCTGAATAAACTCTCGAAGTTGGTGATGGACAGGGAAGCCTGGCGTGCTGCAGTCCATAGGGTCGCAAAGAGTTAGACATGACTGAGCTACTTCCCTTTTTGTCTATCACTACATAGTTAACTCATTTTAATCTATTGCTACCAGCTAAATCTTTTACTACCTGCTATATGAACTTTGCCCTCACCACCTACTTTGCACACATACACACTTGGTGAGAACAGGCTTACTGTAGTAGGACATTCAGGCATGCTGATTTCCAGGGGAAATTGTCTTTTCATTGTTATGTTGCCTAAGACAAGGTTTGAGTTTCAGGCAAATTGACTTCTAAAATGCTAACAAGTGGATTTTCTTCTACTGCTGCTGTACTAGACTGAACATCTTTTGACATTTAGATAATGGTATGGGATCTCCACTAAATGATTGGCTTCAGGGATGGAGCACTTGTTCAAAATGCAGAACAGATAAAGCCACCTCTATCTGTATAAGTCTCAAAGGGCTTAAGACTGTCAAACTGCAGGGCATTTAATTAGCATTTCTGAGCAGTGGGTGTTGCCTTCTGAGAAGGGTTGACTTGAAGTAGAGATTTTCCAGATCAATTTTTGACAACAGTTATTTCAAAACAATTGTTTCTCAAGGTATGGTCAAGTTAAAGTCCTTTTGATAGTCTGTCAGGCCACACTGGATTATATCCATTCTTTTCATTTACATCCTCTCCAGGACTGAAGATCAGGAGGGAGGGAGGCGGGAGAAAGAGAGGTATTTTGTATACATATATATATTTTCTTCTAAAAGTCAGCCTCAATCTGATTTCTTACAACTTTGTATATAGTCATATAGCTTTTAGTATTTTGAGAGCATTTGTATAGCATTGTTTTTTTTTTTCTTCCAGTATAATTCACTGCATTCTACTTTTGACATTATCTTAAATCAATTTACAATCATATATTAACAACAGTATATGATTATATCCCTGGTATAACTCAAAGATTATATATTTAATGGTCTAGGTTTGAAGAGGCATTCCTGATTTGGAAAGGTAATCATTTATTTAAGTTAGTGATTTAAAGAGAATATAACTATATTTTACCTATAGATGTATAGCCCCAGAATTCATAATTGAGGGGTATGCATCTTATTTCATTTTGAGGAAGTCTAATATTAAAAGATCCATTCAGGGAAAAACAACAACAACAACAACAGAAAATATTTTTAAAAGGAAAGTCATAAAATAAGTTTATTGCAGATTTTGAGGAGCCCAACTCAAATAAATCTACAAAGTAGGTTGATGGAAGAGTCATAAAACATAATGCATACAAAAAGGGAAAAAGCTGTGGAAAAAAATCACACTTCTCTTTTTTTCCCTTTATTTTAATTATAAAAAAATCGTGGAAATTGTTCTATAAACATGAGTGAGCTAAAAAATATTACCAGAGTATTAGTTACTAGAGAAACAGAAATGAAATTTGGAGTTGAGATTTATCATCTTCTCACTTTAATTTGTACTCCTGCTGTACTGTAAATGTAATAACCATCAACATGAAAAATGTAACAGATTGATAATACCATTGAGTTTTAATTAAACCGGTGAAATGAAGAGGACCCAGATGGATAACTGGTAAATGTAGTTATCCTTTATGAAATGTGCTGGATTGCCCGTTTGTTCTGTTTCTTATAAATTAATGCTCTGCCAAAAACAGTGCCCCATCAGAAGATTTACTAAAAATTAATCATTTCAGTTTATAAAACAGATGGTTGCTTTAGTTTATTCAATTTGGGTTTGAAACACTTATCACTGTAAATCAGTGGTTGTTCACTTTCCTGATCTCTTCCTGATCTGACTTCCCATTTCTGTGCTTTCTACCTAAATAGATCAGCACTATATCCTGTTTTTCTGCAGGGTCATTGGTCTAATCTCTTTGCTTCAGAATGTCAGGCGTCTGCATCTAATTTTTAGTAAGTTTTATGTTCTCTGATATTTTTCAGCTAAGAAAAGAAAAAGAAATGGCAGCATAAGAAGCCACTCAGTTGGAAAGTTTTCATCACTCCTTCAGAAAATAGCGACAACTGACATCAGTTCAGTGAAGACATGATGAACTGGTGTTTTTCTTATTAGCTTGATGTTAGGCTGAGCTGGCTCCTTAGGATTCAGGAGTTAAGGTTTTCAGATATATTTAGGAGATGGTTACTGGCATCCCCATGGCAGACTGCTGCTGATCTGTTTGTGTGCAAGAATCCTGGGTCTCTCCTTTTCAGGAGTTGCATGCCAGGAAATGGTTGTAAACATGTGCAATTTCCAGTTCCTGGCTCCCCAGTATCGCATGACCATCTGAAGATGACCTTTATCTAGCAGCAGAATTGGACTTAAATGTTGAATTAGAAACATAACATTTTCATGATAGCTATAGAGAAATGAGACAGACGAGTTTAATCACAGAGCAGTTCTGTTTGTTTATCCTAGGGTTAACTGTTAAGGGCATCAAAGTTCTCTGTTTCCAAAGGAAAATCTAATATTTGTTGTTGGAGCCTGTTATGCTTGGCACTGTGAGGACAAGGTTTCTAAGGGAGGTATCAGAGAAGAAAGTGACTCTGAGATGTGTCTCTCATCTCAGAGCACCTATACCCTAAATGGAGAAATGGCAAAACAAATAAGTAATAAATTGTTATATAATTGAATCCACTTGGATGCTGTAAGAATGCAAGGGCAGGAGGGATCAGTATGAGTTGCATATCAATACAGGACAAAATTGCAGCATTCATTTGTAATGGATGAGTGGTATTTGGAAATGGAAGAGAAGATGAGTTTAGCTAATGAGATTAGCATAATCAGAGGCTTGGGGGAGAATGATTGTGACATGACAGGGAGTATTAAAGTATTTGAGAAGAATGGTTCATCTTAAGGAATAAGGATGGCTGTAAAGGATAGCCAGACATTAAAGGGGCTTTAAGGCTATATGGCAGAGGTTTGATTTCTTATGACAGGCCACACAAAACCATTGTTGGTTCTTGAAAGCTGAAAGTAATCTGAAAGGACAGTGATGGGAAGATGAATCTAGAAGTGGTACTTACCTAGAAAACTCCTGCAGTCATACAGGCTGATCAAAGTATTTGAGGTGTGAATAGTGATGAAGTGTTAGTCGCTAAATCATGTCCTGCTCTTTGTGACCCCATGGGCTGTAGCCTGCCAGGCTCCTCTGTCCAAAGGATTCTCCAGACAGGAATACTGGAGTGGATAGCCATTCCCTTCTCCAGGGAATCTTCCTGACCCAGGGATAGAATCCAGGTCTCCTAAATTGCAGGCAGATTTTTTACCATCTGAGTCAACAGGAAATCACCCCTCCCACCCCACCCCCGCTCCCCCAAAATGAAAAATATATTAATTTTAGAAAATGAGGAATCCAAGATGCCAAGGTGGTCTTTGTAAAGACCAGCATCTATTTCTCCTCAGGAGGCCCACCCAGTCTCTGTTAGCTGAGACCTCATGCTCCTTAAGTCCTGCTCAAGCTGGTTCAATACATTAGCACATTCTCTAGGGTAGAGTGATTTGTCTAGCCTTAAATATTTAACTCAATGTGGGACAATAAGAGTGTTTTCCCAGTTTTTTTTTTTTTTTTCTGATTATCCTACTTAGTCAAAATCCTATTTTCCCTCTGGTCACGAAGCCATAAAGATGCAAAATCAACTCTGCCTGACACTATCCTTACAGCTTCCTGGGAGAGCAACCTGAGAAAGTGATGTCAATGCAGGAAGATGGAATGAGATCAGTGACTAAAGAGTTGGAGGAAAGTGTGTGTGTGTGTGTGTGTGTGTGTGTGTGTGTGTGTGAGTGTGTGTTCATGCACATGTTCATGAATACATTAGTGCAGTCCTAGGAATATACATTTAAAGAAAAACATTGAAATGCAGTTGATTTCTGATGTTGTGTCAGTTTCAGGTACTTACAGCCTCATATTGCAGATGAGGAAATCATTGCTCAGAAAACCAAGCAATTTGGTCAAGGCTAAATAGCTACTAATCTGGTAGACTGAGAATTAAAACCTAAGTTTAATTCCAAACCATCACTTTTTTTGTTCTTAATGAGACTGCCTGTTTTTATGGTGGTAGAGGGTCTGTTCAAAGTAAATACATATTAGTTGCATTTTCCTGGTGTTTCTTTTATGCTTCTAGGGTATATTCTTAGCAAACACAGCCATTGTATTTCTGCTCTTTGCTGTAGGAAAGTGTGATATTTTCTTCTTCACGTCCATGTGAGTCTCACTAGAATGAAACATAGAGAGCTTTTCTGTCTAGAAAAAGTGTCACAAAGAGTATTGAGTCAAACGTTAGCCAACAAAAGTCTGTCATTCATATTATAATCTGTAGTAATAAAATAATGAAAATGTGGAATGTGGTGTTGCCAGAGAAAAAGCAGCAAAAATAAACTAGGACTAGCTTTTAATATATAACACTTATGAGAAATATTTCTTTGGAAGGAATGATGCTAAAGCTGAAACTCCAGTACTTTGGCCACCTCATATGAAGAGTTCACTCATTGGAAAAGACTCTGATGCTGGGAGGGATTGGGGGCAGGAGGAGAAGGGGACGACCGAGGATGAGATGGCTGGATGGCATCACGGACTCGATGGACGTGAGTCTGAGTGAACTCCGGGAGTTGGTGATGGACAGGGAGGCCTGGCGTGCTGCGATTCATGGGGTCGCAAAGAGTCGGACACGACTGAGCGACTGAATTGAATTGATAACACTTATATAGGTTAAAAGGAGTTAAAAGGTTTTTTCTAGATGCGGAAACAGTAGTGGAATTTTCTAATGACATTGGAGGCGCTTTTCAAATTATTTAATATAGACAGTTCAGTTCAGTCGCTCAGTCGTGTCCGACTCTTTGCGACCCCATGAATCGCAGCACGCCAGGCCTCTCTGTCCATCTGCTGCTGCTGCTGCTAAGTCACTTCAGTCGTGTCCGACTCTGTGCGACCCCATAGACGGCAGCCCACCAGGCTCCGCCGTCCCTGGGATTCTCCAGGCAAGAACACTGGAGTGGGTTGCCATTTCCTTCTCCAATGCAAGAAAGGGAAAAGTGAAAGGGAAGTCGCTCAGTCGTGTCCGACTCTTCGCGACCCCATGGACTGCAGCCCACCAGGCTCCTCTGTCCATGGGAGTTTCCAGGCAAGAGTACTGGAGTGGGGTGCCATTGCCTTCTCCCATCTAGTAACTGATATTTTCTCCATTAAATTTAACATAGATTTACTAGATCTAATATTTTTAAAAATTATATTTAATGTAGAGAGTACTTGTTCTAATATCTATTTCAATTACATTTGTAATTTTTTTCTCAGTATAGTTATATCCCATTTATGTCTCTTTAGTATAATTTTCTAAAGTTCTAGCACCAGAAATAATACACTTATTAGTGAATATTTACCGGATCCGTAAGCTCATTAATCCATTTTTAGCTCATTATGGAGATCAAAGTGAGATAGAAAGAAGGATAAAGGGAAAGTTATAAAGTTATTTTCCTAAAGAAAACTTACTGAAAGTTGGAAGATATATAGAAATTGAAGAAATATATACTTAGTTATGGGAATGAAACTGAATATTGATTTCTTGAGGTGAAATTACTTGAGTCAGACTGGAAGACATAGAAACTGTGAAAATACAAAGTGAATTCTTTAAGATGGTAAGGAAGCAAGAGGGATCAGAAGTTTCCCTTTCTGGCCACCAGGGGGTGGTGATGTGCCAAAGAAGCTTGGAGGGCACCATATGCAGTAGGGCTAACTGGGGTGAGGTTATAAGAAGAGTAATACTTGTAAATTTACAAGTAATACTTGTAAATCTGGTTTCTATCGCTCAGGGGGTATCTTAATATCAGACTTTACTCAGGGGATAATTACTTCATTTATAGATTGCCTGTTTTGTTTCTATTTAGCGCTTGACTATTTAATTGTTTTTAATGTATTGTGTTTTTCAAATGACAGACTTTTTTTTCTATGACTTTTTAAAAAAATGAAGTATAGTTGACTTACAATGCTATGTTAGCTTGAGATGTATAACACAGTGATTCGGGTATATGTATTTATATTAATCTATATATTTTTTAGATTTTTTTTCCCTTGTAGGTTATTACAAAATATTGAGTATAGTTCCCTGTGCTATGCAATAGGTCCTTATTGGTTACCTATTTTATGTCACAAACCCTTAATTTATCCCTCCGTCCTCCTTTTAATACATTCTTAAGTAGGTTGGACTCAAAAAACAAAAGCTAAGTTTAGATCTATTGTGATTGCTATATGGCGGTGGTCATAAAAAATTCTTGATTTGTGAAGAGGTTCCTGGATAGATTTTAATTACATAAGTCTCATTTCTGTAATCAATATCTTTCTCTGTCTCACTCTTTCTCTGCTTCCCATCTCCATTCCCACCCCCAGTGATTCAGCATTATCATAGAAATGAAGTGTTTACTCTTTTTTCATATCCTACTGCTGGATTATATTAACCTAATTGGTTATGGACCTAACTGATTGAATTTTAAAACAATTCCTAATCTAGTCTACTGACCTCACGTGACAAGTAAATAAGAAACAGGTATAAAAGTCCATGGATCTTCCAAATCCATAGCTATTTAGGTTATGCTGTTAACTGAGGTGCCCAAACTAGAAGTGTATTAATTTCTCCCTCTTTGGAGATACATCAGTTCACAAATTCAGACAGTTTGTCAGGCAGCCTCTCTCTACAAGCCAGTCTACACAAAAGGCATTAGTCTAATTAAATTAGGGGCTAGTAAATCCACAGATTTAAAGCTCAACTGGGCAGGAGGAGAAGGGGACGACCGAGGATGAGATGGCTGGATGGCATCACTGACTCGATGGATGTGAGTCTGAGTGAACTCCGAGAGATGGTGATGGACAGGGAGGCCTGGCGTGCTGCGATTCATGGGGTCGCAAAGAGTCGGACACGACTGAGCGACTGAACTGAACTGAAATCCACAGATTAGCATACAAAGTTAGAAAAATCAATCTTATTAGTTTCAAAACCTTTCATCTAGCTCCTCTTGAATTTTTTCCAGAAACTTTTTGTAGTGAAAAATTTGATTGAAAGCTCTCCAAAATTTGGTAATCAATAATTGTTTTCTAGTCACTGAGAAATTCATTAACCTCTGTACTTATTGTATTGCCACATATCCGTATTGAACTCTCTTTTAATCACCACATTATTCTTGACTGAAAACACATTAGCTATAAAAATTCATGAAATGAGAAACATAACATTATAAAGACTTTGTTTAGGTATAGCAGTTAATGGATTGTGCAGAACTCCGGAACACTCTCTCATTTCCAGTAAAAATAGATTTATATCTTCCATTGTTTTATGCTTAAACATGGATAACTTCACTGCTTTATCTTTGCATAAGCAAATTATCGCCAAATGAGTTTGTAGACCCACAGAATTTTTGTCTAACATGATGCAGGAATCTCAGCATCTCTTTTAGATGAAGATAGACAACAATTGTATATACACTGGGGGAAATTAATTTTTAATGAAGAGAGATTAGTGATCAGAATTAACTTTAGAAAATAAATGTAGGCTAGCAAAAAGAAATTAGGGATACCTAAGCCATTTGAGTATTTTAGCTTATAATTTCCCCTTTTTTTTTCTGGGTGCATGTTAAAATTATAATCATTTCAGTCTGGCTCAAAATTTCTACCAGTTCATTCTATAAAAATGCTAAATCATATGTATTTTGATTTTTATTCTTAAAGCACATAATAATTTTAGCTACTGAATAGGCAGGCTAATGCTGACTTTATAGTTCATTATTTCTAGAGCTTTCAAGAAACTTTTAAAATTAAGATGAATGTAAAACTGCAGTATTTATGCAGAACGTGATCATGAGGATAGGCTTATGGATCCAAAGAAAATTAAGGGTTCATTTTCATACTTGAAAACTTACAAAGACATTTGAGAAATGATTCAGATAGAAAACTACCTTCTTGTCTATGTTCTGACTTCAGCCAATGTTTGTACTTATGTATAATTCTACTCTATTGCCCTTTGAAGTATTTTTTGATAGGCTTTGGATCAGATAGACCTTCTTGAACTACTTCCTATTGGTAGGGAAAATTATTATTCTATACTTTTCTGAGCCTCAACATTTTCGTCTACATGATGGGGGTTCTTATACCTCTATCATAGCATCATAGTTAGGATTTGATGAGGAGAGTATCTGAAAAGTGTTTGGTGCTGCTGCTGCTAAGTCGCTTCAGTAGTGTCCGACTCTTTGAGACCCCATAGACCCCACCAGGCTCCCCTGTCCGTGGGAGTCTTCAGGCAAGAACGCTGAAGTGGGTTGCCATTGCCTTCTCCAATGCATGAAAGTGAAAAGTGAAAGTGAAGTCACTCAGTTGTGTCCGACTCTTAGTGACCCCATGGACTGCAGCCCATCAGGCTCCTCTGTCCACGGGATTTCCCAGGCAAGCGTACTAGCACATGCTAATAACAATGTAGTTCAGTTCAGTTGCTCAGTCGTGTCCGACTCTTTGCAACCCCATGAATCGCAGGACGCCAGGCCTCCCTGTCCATCACCAACTCCCGGAGTTCACTCAGACTCACATCCATTGAGTCGGTGATGCCATCCAGCCATCTCATCCTCGGTCATCCCCTTCTCCTCCTGCTCCCAATCCCTCCCAGCATCAGAGTCTTTTCCAATGAGTGAACTCTTCATATGAGGTGGCCAAAGTACTGGAGTTTCAGCTTTAGCATCATTCCTTCCAAAGAAATCCCAGGGCTGATCTCCTTCAGAATGGACTGGTTGGATCTTCTTGCAGTCCAAGGGACTCTCAAGAGTCTTCTCCAACACCACAGTTCAAAAGCATCAATTCTTCGGCACTCAGCTTTCTTCACAGTCCAACTCTCATATCCATACATGACCACAGGTAAAACCATAGCTTTGACTAGATGGACCTTAGTCAGCAAAGTAATGTCTCTGCTTTTGAATATACTATCTAGGTTGGTCATAACTTTTCTTCCAAGGAGTAAGGGTCTTTTAAATTCATGGCTGCAGTCACCATCTGCAGTGATTTTGGAGCCCAAAAAAATTAGGTTACTTTTATTATGTCATTTTTATAATGTAGGGGATAGAGCTAGATGGAATATATTGAATATATTCTAGGATCCACCAATCACTAGCCACTTTAAGCTATATGTATATCAAGAGAATGAATGAATTTAGGGACACATGTTTATAATTTGATGGAAACATTCCATGGGCTAAAAGAGAGCAGACTATTGAGATTCAGCTGTGCTGTGAACTTAGTGTTGTTTCTCTAATATGAAAAAAATCAGATACAACTAATATAATTTGTTCTTCCCAAAACCATGATGAATGTTAACCAAGTCCATGCTGTGTGTGCTTAGTTACTCAGTCGTGTCCGACTCTTTATGACCCCATGGACTGTAGCCCTCCAGGCCCTTCTGTCCATGGGGATTCTCCAGGCAACAATACTGGAGTAGGTTGTTATACCCTCCTCCAAAGAACATTGGTAAGAAATGTACTCTGTACTCTGTGAAGAATGCCAGGGAGTAGACTTAAGGAACAATGGTTGTCATACAATTTTTGGTATATACAGAGATATTTGTTAGATTTTAGACTAATTATGGGCTTCCCTGGTGGCTCAGAGGTTAAAGCGTCTGCCTCCAATGCGGGAGACCCGGATTCGATCCCTGGGTCAGGAAGATCCCCTGGAGAAGGAAATGGCAATCCACTCCAGTATTCTTGCCTTGAGAATCTCATGGATGGAGAAGCCTAGTAGGTTACAGTCCATGGGGTCGCAAAGAGTCGGACACGACTGAGCAACTTCACCTTCACCCAGACTAATTATATAACAGAAAACTTTGAAGATCCTTCAGTGACAAGGATTGTCAAGACCATCTTCCCTCCCTTTTTTTAAAAAAACAGCTTTATTGAGATAGCATTCTTATACCATAACATTTAAAATGTTTGTTACACAACTGTATTCTAGTTTAAAAATTTTTGTCACCCCCCCCACAAAAGAAGCTCCACATCTATTTGCAGTCATTTTGCACACCCCCCAGCCCTGGTTATAGGTAATCACTGAGAGTCCCTTGGACTGCAAGGAGATCCACCCAGTCCATCCTAAAGGAGATAGTCCTGAGTGTTCATTGGAAGGACTGACGTTGAGGCTGAAACTCCAATTCTTTGGCTACTGTGAAAAACTGACTCATTTGAAAGACCCTGATGCTGGGAAAGATTGAAGGAGGGAGGAGAAGGGGACGACAGAGGATGAGATGGTTGGATGGCATCACCGACTCAATGGACATGTGTTTGGGTGGACTCCGGGAGTTGGTGATGGACAGGGAGGCCTGGTGTGCTGCAGTCTGTGGGGTCACAAAGAGTTGGACACGACTGAGCAACTGAATTGAACTGAATCTATTTTCACTTTTCCCCCTCATTTTTGAGCCTTTCTCTTGCCTTTTCTCTGATTAGAATCTCTACTCCAGCCTCTCTGGTTTGCTCCAGTTCTCCAGTAAATGGTTTTGCTTTGCAGTTTCTGTCTCTTTGTCTCATCATTTCCTCCCTCCACCTTGCTAACCGTGTCCCTTTCTTTTCTAATTGTGTCAACCCAATTAATCCCAGTTCACATCTCATCTCCTCTGTAAAACCTTTGCTGACGTCTCAGGGTGAATTAAATTATGTCTTCTCTGAGCCTGGATCGCTCCAGTTGGCAGGCATATTTTACACGGTCTCGTGCCAAACCTTCCCCTGTTTTAAATGGAAATCTTATTTAATTGTTCATATATTGGCATTATTTTCCCAAACTAGTTACAGGGTGCTTGATCCCTAAGTATCCTACAGAGTATTTAATGGTTCTTTATATGGAATGGCTATTCAATAAATATTTGTTCATTTTTAATCTCAAAGCACAAATTAATATTAACTATCTTCTCTTCATCTGTTTGACACAGTTATTCAAATGAAGATTTAAGTCATCTCAATTTTGTTATGAAAGAAATCTGCTTCTTGGACCTGTGGCAGATACTTTTTGTCTGGAAAAAACTGTAACTTCACTAGCAATGGAAGAGATCTTGAGTTTAACTATCAAAGAAACATTTGAGTTGAGCACTTGCTTGATTTTGTCATTGATTAAATAAAATACTTGCATAGTTGGGTAATGGCCTTAAATAGGTGCATCTCTAATGAGTAGAGTTTGTATCAAGACACTCCGCTCCTGTCTTACTTGATGCAGTTTGAGTTTGAATAAAGGAAAAATATAAGGGTACTTCAACAGGTAAAACATGTCCACCAAAAAGTATGAAGTACAGGAAAAGGTGTGAAGTCCAACTCAATTAGACTTGAGCTGTGCTTCAGAATCAGCCTTTTGGCTACATTGAAGGATGCTGATGTGGATGGATGGTCCTAATAACTAGAGAGACAATGCCAGGAGAGAATAAAGTGGCCATCCTTTGTAAACAGCTGAATAGGGGGTTTTAAGTGGAGGCAGTCTTGAAGAGAATAAAATAAGCCTTAGTCACTAAACAGACAAGAATGCTAAGACAGGAAGGGAGAAGGAAAGGAAAATTGCTGAACCTAGAAACTGAGGAGCCAAAGGAACATAAAGGGCGTAGCTCAGCTCAAGTTTATCCTTCAGTGGGTAAAGGCAATCAGAAAGGGTTTCTCTTTCTTTATTTAAAACACTTAAACCTTAATATGGACAGGGAGGCCTGGGGTGCTGAAGTCCATGGGGTCGCAAAGAGTGGGACATGACGGAGTGACTGAACTGAACTGAACTGAAACCTTAATATTAAGGCTTCCCTGGTGGCTCAGATGGGAGAGAATCTGCCTGCAATACAGGAGACTGGGGTTCAAACCCTGGGTTGGGAAGAGTCCCTGGAGGAGGAAATGGCAACCCACTCCAATATTCTTCCCCTTATGGACAGAAGAGCCTGGCAGGCTAGTTCATGGGTTCACAGATTCAGACCCCACTGAGTGACGAACACATTCACTTTCACTTTTCAAACCTTAATATTAGCACTGCCTCATTTTTCCTCACGTGCAATATTTTTATTTATTCCATATGTGTATCATACCCACATATACACATTTTTCGTTTGCTTCACTTTTATTCAGGCACTTGTGGTACGTAGGATCTGAAATAGATGTTTTTTTCCTTTAGTTTGGAGTCACATCAATGTTCTTGGCTATTGTTACAGCAGAGATTAGAATGTATTGAAACACATTTTCCCTTTCTGTACCATGATACATCTCTAGGAAGGCTGTTATTTGATGCTGCAAGGAGTGGACAGGGCTTTTGTAAAGAAAAATAAGATGAAGACCTGAATTGATGAAGCCCTCATTGTGTCTATGTCCGTAACAGAGTAATGATGAATAAACCAATCTGACTTTGTGTGGCATAACAGAGGTGGCTGCCAAGAAAGGACTTTTGTTCTCATGCAGTCAGAGAATTAATGGGGAAAAAAGAAAATAATACAACCCACAGTGTTGTAGAAGTCAAGATACATCTATGTGCCTTGACAATAGTAAGGGCAAGGATCGTACATAACTTCTTTGCTGTTCCTTGATTCACTCCTGGTCACTCATCCACCTGGCCATGCAAAACAAGATTCCATGGCATCTTTCAGCAGGTTTCAATAAAAATGACTTTCTCATCCCTTTCATTGGCTTCATCATTTATCTGGTTACCTGAGTTCTCATTTCTATAGCTCCTAGTTCCCTCATTTGTCTCCCAAGTCTAATGAATTTCCATGTGAGATTGAGAATGTCTTCAAATTACCTTTGCATTTCTATTGCTGCCACCCTAGAAGCAGCCTCCAGAGTTTTCTGCATTGTCTGAACATGTTCTTTAGTAATCAACTCTGGAATGGAAAATACTTGATTCATCTTCTCCAGACACAAGTGCTCATATGTTATCCTGCTATTCAGGGCTTTTAACTACCCTCAGCCCCATTGCCTATAGTTAGGAGTCCCCTTCACTTAACCAGCCTTTATGACTTTATTACTTGATGCCCTGTGATTTTTTTGTCTTTTCCTTTAAATTTTTTTTTCATTCATTTATTTATTTATTTTGACTGCACTGGGTCTCTTTTTCCACACACGGGTTTTCTCTGGTTGTGGTAGAGAGGGGGCAATTCTTGGTTGTGGTGCTCAGGCTTCTCACTGTGGTGGGTTCTGTTGCTGCAGAGCGTGGGCGCTGGGGCATGGGCTCAGTAGTTATGGCACGTGGGCTTAGTTGCCTGGCATGTGGGATCTTCCCAGAGCAGGGACTGAACCCATGTCCTCTGCACTGGCAGGCAGATTCCTAACCACTTGACACCAGGCAAGTCCACCCTGTGATTTTCTAAAACCATTCTTAGCAAGTTACATCTCTCCTATTACCATAAATGTGGTGTACACCTTTCTTTTCACCAGCTATTTCTTGAGCCTCAGCTCATCTCTGTCTCTTCCATGCAGCCTTTGTTTCTCTCTGACAAGCAGCAGTGGTCTTTTTCTTTACAGAACCATCGTAGCAAATGCTCTGTTATAACTCTCATTATTGTAATGTAGCTGCATCTCACCATCTCCCATCTGGGCTGTTTGCTCCCTTCACTCTGTTTCACAGACACAAATTGTACCCCTGACTCTGTTCAGCCCTCTTGTAAAGATGCAGCATTTATTAGAGGGACCTCCAGGCAAGATAATTTAAATTATTTAGTACTCCCTCTCCCCTCACTCGCTACCAACTGCCCCTGCCATCTCATCCCAAAGGACTCAATGGTGTTCCAGAGCTTTAATTTTTTTGTAAAAAGATGCATATATTAATGTGTGTAACTACTATCCTAGCCAGGACATCCTTCCTTGTGTGTAATAAATGGGGTTTGAAGAACTAATAATCAAATAGGCTATTTTTAATATAATCAATATTTGTGATTTTATGTAGCTAAGAGAAAGCCTTTCTTCAATCAGGGAAAGTATCACAAACTTTATTTCCTATTTTTTGCTGTGTTTTCAGGTGTTACCATATTGAAAAGCAAAACTGGAGAGGTGAAAAATGGTATAGACAGAAAGGGTATTTACAAATATTTGGTTAACTGAGATATTTGAAGAATTTTTGAGATTATTTTCTTCTCATGTTATAAAATCTCTGATTATTAAATATTTCTTTCACCTTTAAAATAATTCCTTAAGCAAACAGTTAAGGGCATCACATTTCAAACTGTTTTCCAAATTTGTTGGAATGTCTTCATAATGTTACCTTTTATAACAGAGAAAAAATATATCAAATGCCCATCAAGGATTGAATTTCCATTTAAAATACTCTGTTAGAGATTTGACTTCCATTTAAAATACTCTGTTATAGATTTCTCTTCCTATAGGAGAGAGAGGTTAAATCTAGGAATTTGTGTTAATAACCCACCATGATCAGAAAATTATCCAATCTGCAGATTACTTTGGTTTCTCACTCTCTTTCTTCTGTTTTTCCTGATCCTAGTCTCTCCCATTAAGTGAGCAATCAAAAGATGGGAAATCCTACTTTGATAATTGATTTTAAGATGCATATATAAATACATATGCATCAGACTGAACTTCTATAATCTGTTAATTTCTATAAATCATGAGAGATTTCTATACTTTTTATAAAATTGTGTCTCTGCGAGAAATAACTGATGCATCTTTCTGTCACTTTTTCTGTCTTGGAAACATGGCACCCCAAATAGACCATTCACAAATACGTCTCTCCCTGCCATGTTCCAGCTTGCCAAGAATGTCCTCCAGGTATGTCACCCTGATGCATCCCAACGGACTCTGTCACTTCTGCCTCACACCTGAAACTTGGGCCTTTGTGAATGATGTCACCATCAGCTCTCTGTTGATGTGAATATCTTTGTGTTCCTTGTAAACTGAGTCTTATCAGCATTGTAATCAAAATCCAAGAAAGCCCAGATAGTAACTTCCAAATCTACATGATAGTGTTTTGTTGGAAAGGATGGTATGATAGTGTTGATAGGTTTTTTAATTCAAATATTTCAGTTAGGGTAGTCAGCAGCATTATCCTTGCTCCTTGATGGTCAGAAAGAAGAGCTATCACAATTTCAAACAAAATCATAAATCAACTTCTCTCTGCCATTACAATGCAGGTAACACCATCAAGATTTAAAAAAAAATCTAATAAAGATACTTTATTAAATAAAGAGTGACCAGGAAAAAAAAGTAGCACTTACAATGTACTCATTTAAATCCCATTAACTAAACCTATTTCAGTGGATCATGATATGGAAATAACTTTGGGGTTTAAATTGTTCTTTGTCAGATTAATTATTTTAATGAGCTTGTCCTACACTTGAATATGAATTATATACTGTAGCTTCTTTTTCTCAGTTTCCATAAAAGACCATAAATGCACTGAGAAATATAGTCTGGGTAGAAGACTGACTTTATTTTCTTGGGCTCCAAAAACACTGCAGATGATGAGTGCCACCATGACATTAAAAGACACTTGCTCCTTGGAGAGCTTCCCTGGTGGCTCAGATGGTAAAGTGTCTGGTTGCAATGCAGGAGACCTGGGTTCGATCCCTGAGTTGGGAAGATCCCCTGGAGAAGGAAATGGCAACCCACTCCAGTACCCTTGCCTGGAAAATCCCATGGATGAAAAAAAGTTATGACCAATCTAGACAGCATATAATAAAACAGAGACATTACTTTGCTGACAAAGGTCAGTCTAGTCAAAGCTATGGTTTTTTCCAGTAGTCATGTATGGATGTGAGAGTTGGACCATAAAGAAAGATGACAGTGGAAGAATTGATGGTTTTGAACTGTGGTGTTGGAGAAAACTCTTGAGAGTCCCTTGGACTGCAGAGATCAAACCAGTCAATCCTAAAGGAAATCAGTCCTGAATATTCATTGGAAGGACTGATGCTGAGGTTGAAGCTCCAGTACTTTGGCCACTTGATGTGAAGAACTGACTCATTGGAAAAGACCCTGATACTGGGAAAGATTGAAGGCAGAAGGAAAAGGGGATGCCAGAGGATGAGATGGTGGATGGTATCACCAAGTCGATGGGCATGAGTTTGAGCAAGCTCAGGGAGTTGGTGATGGACAGGGAAGCCTGGTGTGCTGCAGTCCATGGGGTAGCAGTGGGACATGACTGAGCCACTGAGCTGAACTGAAGACAGAAAATCATCTAAGAGGCCTAAATTTATCTTAATATTTCTACTCTGTGAATTACTAATACTGTGCCAAATGCATGATTTATTGTACCCTAAAGAACTTCTCAAAGAACTTAAAATTCTTTGTGTATTTTATGTTGATTATGGTAAAAAGAAGGTGTTATTCTTTTTTTGCCTTGATGATGTTCTCTGGAATAAAATTCTGTGAAGATCTTTAATCCATTTCACCTTTGACCTTGGGCAGCCCATGAAGTTTGACACTCTAGAGGTACCCATGAAGGGCATTGAGATAGTGGGTTTCCTTCTCCCTTGTGTATATTTGAAATTTGTAATTAGTGGGATTTAAATGCTCTTAAACCACTTAAAATTACAGTTTCATATGGATGCTTTCAAAACAAATGTTTATGTTAATTTATAACTTTAACCAAATCACTTTAGATAAATCATATGTCATTTGGATAAAGCTATACATTCTGTCTGAGAAGGCCTTACAAATAGCTGTGAAAAGAAGAGAAGTGAAAAGCAAAGGAGAAAAGGAAAGATGTAAGCATCTGAATGCAGAGTTCCAAAGAATAGCAAGGAGAGATAAGAAAGCCTTCCTCAACAATCAATGCAAAGAAATAGAGGAAAACAACAGAATGGGAAAGACTAGAGATCTCTTCAAGAAAATCAGAGATACAAAGGGAACATTTCATGCAAAGATGGGCTCGATAAAGGACAGAAATGGTATGGACCTAACAGAAACAGAAGATATTAAGAAGAGGTGGCAAGAATACACGGAACAACTGTACAAAAAAGATCTTCACGACCCAGATAATCACGATGGTGTGATCACTCATCTAGAGCCAGACGTCCTGGAATGTGAACTCAAGTGGGCCTTAGAAAGCATCACTACAAACAAAGCTAGTGGAGGTGATGGAATTCCAGTGGAGCTATTTGAAATCCTGAAAGATGATGCTGTGAAAGTGCTGCACTCAATATGCCAGCAAATTTGGAAAACTCAGCAGTGGCCACAGGACTGGAAAAGGTCAGTTTTCATTCCTATACCAAAAAAGGCAATGCCAAAGAATGCTCAAACTACCACACAATTGCA
>SJYT01057561.1:0-12082 GCA_006410635.1 Cephalophus harveyi | reverse complement strand
CTGAATGGTCTACTGGTTTTCCCTACTTTCTTCAATTTAAGTCTGAATTTGGCAATAAGGAGTTCATGATCTGAGCCACAGTCAGCTCCTGGTCTTGTTTTTGCTGACTGTATAGAGCTTCTCCATCTTTGGCTGCAAAGAATATAATCAATCTGATTTTGGTGTTGACCATCTGGTGATGTCCATGTGTAGCGTCTTCTCTTGTGTTGTTGGAAGAGGGTGTTTGCTATAACCAGTGCATTTTCTTGGCAAAACTCTATTAGTCTTTGCCCTGCTTCATCCTGTATAACAAGGCCAAATTTGCCTGTTACCCTAGGTGTTTCTTGACTTCCTACTTTAGCATTCCAGTCCCCTATAATGAAAAGGACATCTTTTTGGGGTGTTAGTTCTAAAAGGCCTTGTAGGTCTTCATAGAACAGTTCAACTTCAGCTTCTTCAGTGTTACTGGTTGGGGCATAGATTTGGATTACTGTGATATTGAATTGTTTGCCTTGGAAATGAACAGAGATCATTCTGTCATTTTAGGAACCCCTTTTCTCAGATGCCTAACACATGTTTATCATTTATATTGGAAGTGATAGTAGTGTGAAAGTGTTAGTTGCTCAGTCATGTCCCACTCTTCATGACCCCTCATGGACTATAGCCCTCCACAATCCTCTGTCTTAAATTTCTCAGGGAAGAATACTGGAGTGGGTAGCCATTCCCTTCTCCAGGGAATCTTCCTGAGTCAGAGATCAAACCCAGGTCTCCTGCACTGCAGGTGGATTCTTTACCATCTGAGCTACCAGGGAAGCCCTTGTACTGGAAGGGTTGTTGCCAAGTCGCTTCAGTCGTGTCCAACTCTGTATCACCTATTTATTTTCTCTTACTCCCCCATGAGAACTGTGGTATTGTGAACTCAAACGTTATTCTCTACTCTTTCTGTTCCCAATATTAGCTTCCCCTTAAGTAAGATTTTGCAAGGAATCAAAGAGTCACAAAATTTATTGCTAAACATAATTGTACCTTGATAGAACATTCTGTTATTACTACTATTGCTGCAAATAAGTTAATAGATGTAGGAGTTGATATACAAAAACAAATTTCTCTTTCATGGGATTTTTTTCTTTACTAAATCCCCTACTGCTCAAAAATTGTTTTCTACATTGTTTAACCCATAAATATTTCTTTGATCACTTTGTTTCTATTGACTATCTAGAACTGCTATTAGTATTTGATTTATAGAATTAAGAAGACTGCTCATTTTATTTTGCTTCATTCCTGTGCTCTACAGCCTAAACAATCTTGAGGCTGACTGTTAGAAATTAAAATGGAGGAAGTCGTGTGCAGGCTTCAGAAATAGGAGAGCAGGCCTCTGACCTGTCTGGACACTGCTGGGATTCTGTGCCTGCCTGCAAGCTCAGCAAGTCAGAAGGCATTTTAGATAAGAAAGGGAGTAGGTCTGGGAACTCTTGAGTCCCTGGAGGTCTGGCCAATGCCACAGGGTCTAAGTTTTATAACTCACAAGATCAAACAAATAACATTATAATATTGTTTAAATAAAGTAAAATCAATCCCTCCCCTACAATGGGCAGAAGCCAGAAGGCTGATAATTAAGATTCTCCAAACATCAGTTTGGAGAAGGCAATGGCAACCCACTCCAGTACTCTTGCCTGGAAAATCCCATGGATGGAGGAGCCTGGTAGGCTGCAATCCACAGGGTCGCTAAGAGTGGGGCACGACTGAGCGATTTCAGTTTCACTTTTCATTTTCATGCATTGGAGAAGGAAATGGCAACCCACTCCAGTGTTCTTGCCTGGAGAATCCCAGGGACAGGGGAGCCTGGTGGGCTGCCGTCTGTGGGGTCGCACAGAGTCGGACACGACTGAAGCGACTTAGCAGCAGCAAACATCAGTCATCCTGTTACCTCACCACTGACCAATCAGAAAAAAATGTCCTCAAGCTGATCACACACCTGCTGCCCTCACCCTTTATTGTTGTTTAGTTGCCAAGTTGTGTCTGACTCTTGCGACCCCATGGACTGTAGTCCACTAGGCTACTCTGTCCATGGGATTTCCCAGGCACGAATACTGGAATGGGTTGCCATTTCCTTCTCTAGGGGATCTCTTCAACCCAGGGATCAAATTCATGTCTTTGGCATTGGCCGGCAGATTCTTTATCACTGAGCCACCTGGGAAGGCCACCCTCACCCTCAGGGTTGTCTTTAAGAACTCTGGCCTGAAAGCCGTAAGGGAAATTCTGATGTTTGTCAAATCAGCTGCCTATTTTCCTTGCTTGGAGCCTTGTACTTTCTCTCACCACAGTCCACTGTGGGTAGATTGGCTTGGCTTCAGGTAGGATGAGCAAGAGCCCATTTTGATTCAGTGAGAAATTATGTCCCACAAAAACAAAAATATGTATACTATTAGTATCTGGATGGCATCACTGACTCAATGGATGTGAGTCTGAGTGAACTCCGAGAGATGGTGATGAACAGGGAGGCCTGGCGTGCTGCGATTCATGGGGTCGCAAAGAGTCGGACACGACTGAGCGACTGAACTGAACTGAACTGAATTAGTATCTTACTTTTCATAGAAAAAGTTTGCCTATTTCTTCTTTCATTCTTGCCTCTCACCACTCTCCACTGTAGCAACCGCAAACTATTTGCAGTCCCTAACAGACTATGTTTTTCTCTCTGATCTGCTCTCCTCTCCCTGGAGGGGTTTCAATAGAACTAACTCCATTTTAGCATTTAACAGTTATTTTGATTGCCCTTTTATTTGTCTGGTTCAAGTGTTCACCACTGAATCCTCAGCACCCAGCACAATTCTTGCCCTCCTTCAGTACTGGTAAAAGTGTGGTGATTGAATAAGCAGCATCTTGAAGAAATGAACAATACTGTCTTCCAACTTTCAAAAGTCTGCAAAAGGAAGACATATAAATGACAAATTAATTTACAAAGAATTGAAAAGTAGCAAGTACTCTGCAGGATAACCAAGCAGAGAGAATTCCACCAGGTGAAAGTTTCCCCTTCTTTATAATTCTTTCTGATTTGAACACAAGCCCCCTCTATGATGAAATTCTTACTGAGCTTTTTGTAGTCATGTAGTGTTCTCATCTGTGAAATAAAGCTAAATAATTCCAATTACCAAGGGAACATTTCTGCAAAGATGGGCACAATAAAGGACAGAAATGGTATGAACATAACAGAAATGGAACATATTAGGAAGAGGTGGCAAGAATACACAGAACTATACAAAAAAGATCTTAATGATGCAGATAACCATGATGGTGTGATCACTCAGCTAGAGCCAGACCTCCTGGGGTGCAAAGTCAAATGGGCCTTAAGAAGCATCACTACAAGAAAAGCTAGTGGAGGTGATGGAATTCCAGCTGAGCTATTTCAAATCCTAAAATATGATGCTGTCAAAGTGCTGCATTCAATATGCCAGCAAATTTGGAAAACTCAGCAATGGGCACAGGACTGGAAAAGGTCAGTTTTCATTTCAATCCCAAAGAAGGACAATGCCAAAAATGTACAAACTACTATACAATTGCACTCATTTCAAATGCTAGCAAGATCATGCTCAAAATCCTTCAAGCCAGGCTTCAACAGTATGTGAACCAAGAACTTCCAGATGTACAAGTTAGATTTAGAAAAGGCAGAGGAATCAGAGATCAAATTGCCAACATCTGTTGTATCATAGAAAAAGCAAGAGAATTCCAGGAAAACATCCTCTTCTGCTTCACTGACTATGCTAAAGCCTTTAACGCTGTGGATCACAACAAACTGTGGAAAACTCTTAAAGAGATGGGAATACCAGACCACCTCACCTGTCTCCTGAGAAACCTGTATGCAGGTCAAGAAGCAACAGTTAGAACTGAACATGGAACAACAACTGAGTCAAAACTGGGAAAGAAGTACATCAAGGCTATATGTTGTCATCCTGCTTATTTAACTTACACGCAGAGTACACCATGCGAAATGCCTGGCTGGATGAACCACAAGCTGGAATCAAAATTGCATGGAGAAACATCAACAATCTCAGATATCGAAATGACACCACCCTTATGGAAGAAAAGGAAGAGGAACTAAAGAGACTCTTGATGAAGGTGAAAGCAGAGAGTGAAAAAATTAGCTTAAACTCAGCATTCAAAAAACTAAGATCATGGCATCCAGCCCCATCACTTCATGGCAAATAGATGGGGGAAAAATGGAAACAGTTCAGTTCAGTTCAGCGGCTCAGTCACATCTGACTCTTTGCGACCCCATGGACTGCAGTACGCCAGGCTTCCCTGTCCATCACCAACTCCCAGAGCTTGCTCAAATTCATGTCCATGAAGTTGGTGATGCCTTCCAACCATCTCATCCTCTGTTGCACACTTCTCCTCCTGCCTTTTATCATTCCCAGCATCAAGGCCTTTTCCAGTGAGTTGGCTCTTTGCATCAGGTGGCCAAAATATTGGAGTTTCAGCTTTAGCATCAGTCCTTCCAATGAATATTCAGGACTGATTTTCTTTAGGATTGACTGGTTTGATTTCTCTTGGGCTTCAAAATCACTGTAGACGGTGCTGGTAGCCATGAAATGAAAAGACACTTGCTCCCTGGAAGAAAAGCTATGACATACCTAGACAGTGTATTAATAAGCAGAGATATCACTTTGCCCACAAATGTCCATACAGTCAAAAGCTATGGTTTTTCCAGGAGTCATGTATGGATGTGAGAGTTGGGACCATAAAGAAGGCTGAGCACGAAGGAGTTGATGCTTTCGACCTGTGGTTTGGGAAAGACTCTTGAGAGTCCTTTAAACAGCAGCAGATCAATCCAGTCAATCCTAAAGGAAATCAATCCTGATTATTCATTGGAAGGACTGATGCTGAAGCTGAAGCTCCAATACTTTGGCCGCCTGATGCAAAAAGCCAACTCATTGGAAAAGACCTTGATGCTGGGAAAGATAAAAGGCAGGAGAAGAAGGGGGCAAGAGAGGATGAGATGATTGGATGGCATCACCGATTCAATGGACATGAGTTTGAGCAAGCTCGGGAAGATGGTGAAGGACAGGGAAGCCTGGTGTGCTGCAGTCCATGGGGTCCCAAAGAGTTGGACACAACTTGACCAACAACAACAAAATCCGAATTCACAGGATTAAAAGAAAATGGTTAATTTTTTATTATTTTTGGTTATGCTGGGTCTTTGTTGCTGCTCGCAGGCTTTCACTAGTTGCAGTAGGGGATAGGAGGCTTCTCTTCCTTGTAGTGACTTTTCTTCTGGAGCACAGGCTCTAGTAACATGGGCTTCAGTAGTTGAGGCTCACGGGCTTAGTTACTCTGACGCCTGTGGAATCCTCTCCCACCAAGGATTAAACCCATGCCCCCTGCATTGGCAGGCTGATTCTTATCCATGGTACCATCAGGGAAGACCAGAATATGGCTAATTATTGAAAACAGGCAGTTCGGTGCTCACTTTCTTATAGGAAGTGCTCGATAAACGTCACTCTCCAGTCCTCTAAAACACGCCCTTTGACGGTCATGGTTTCTGTATCTAAGAGGGTCTCCAGTGTGCATCCACTAACGCTGGGCCCAGCATGGAATGCACCCGTGTAGTAACAGCGGCCACGCGCAGGGCCGCGAGGTTCCAGGAGGTTCTAGGAGAGGTCCGGCGCCGGGCTAGCCCACCAGGGATACCGCCCGAGCCGCGCCGGAGGGACTGCAGAATGACAGCTCACGCAGTCCTTCTCAGAGCCCAAGACGTTCCTCTGGTTTATCACACTGTCTCTCCGGCGCCGCGTCCAGGGTTCCGCCCCGAGGGGTCTACGCCATCCCTCTACAGTCGCGAGCGCGCCGGCGCCTGGTCACCGGAAGAGGCGGGTGACGTCACGAGAGACTACGCAGCTGCGCTGGAGGCGGGAGTTGACAGACGGTCTCTGGCTGAATCTCCGCGGCCCCGGGACCGTGGAAGATGCTCCGAAGGGCAGCCGCGATGCCCAGCCCCCAGCGGGTCAGTCAGCTCCTGGATCTGTGAGTCCGCCCCGACCCGCCTTCCTCTTGCCCCGCCCCGGCACAGCCCGCGCCCGCCACCCGTCACGGCACCCCATCCCCGCCCCCTTCCTGCCTCCCATCGAGGAGGTCCACAGGCTGTTTCTGCTCCTGGGTCCGTGATTTGTCCTATCCTGGCTGAGAAAAATCGTGCCAAGTGGGCAGCCCGGCAGGCTTGCCCCTCTGTCCCCCGATAGGTGTCCGAACTCAGCCTTGACAGCTCCTCGCCCAGGCGATTCCTGGCAGTGGCCTGTCTCTGGCGGGAGCTAAAAGCCTTAGTAAAATAAAACAAAACGCTGGATGGGGCTCTCAAAAGCCTTTAACAGAGTTACACCCAGTTACTGTAATGGGGATAATTATTGATTCTTTGACACAGCGCTTAAATCCCTGATTGCGCTTGCTGAGTTCAGCTCCCGGTTCTACCATTCTCCAGCTGTATGACTATGAGAGAGTAGCTTAACCTTACAAAGTTAGTATAATAACAGCTACGTATCTCATGGCGTTATGTGCTGTGCTCAGTCGCTCAGTCGTGTCTGACTCTACCACCACATGGACTGTAGCCAGCCAGGCTCCTCTGTCCATGGGGATTTTCTATGCCTGTAAAATATTCGTATCAAGTTAAGCTCTCTGAAATTTCTTTTAATACTAGGCAGTCTTCTAAGGATTTAAGTATGTTAAATTTACTCCTCCCTGTAACACTATGGCCTTTAACTGCCTAGTATTAAAAGAAATCTCAGAGAGCTTAACTTGATATGAATGTTTTATAGGCATGTCATTATAGGATGGCTTATAAAGTGAGGATAAGGAAGTTCTTTAACCTTTGCAATGATTTATGACATTAGGAGTTTACAGATGGTAGGAGATGGGTTAAAAGGGATTACTTTAGGCTTTTTTAAGAAGACGATTTAAGTTGATTGTCAGAGGCATTTACAAGAAATAAGTTTCACTTATGTTCATGATATAAACTAGATTTGGTTTTGCTTCTTTGACTTAACTGGTTTGGTCACCTTGAGGGATTTTTCAAGCCTGGTCTCGATTTATTTTGTTTAAAAAAATCCCCAACTTTCAGTCATTCTCTCAGTAAGCTAAGAGTGAACCAATATAGTGTTACTCTCAGTACTCCTTCAGTGTAGGCATTGGGATGGATGGTTTTGTAAATGCCCTTACCAGCAGTTGCATAGTCACCCTGGACACTGGCAGTAGGATCTTTGTGTTCTTCCAGTTGTCTAACACTAATGGATAACATTTGATGTGTGAATAGCCAGTGAAGACATTTAGAACTCTAGAGAGAATACAATGCATTAAGGAGGCTAAGATGATGACTATCAGGAGAATAATAGCCAAGTGTTGAAAAGGATTCTCCAGAGCAGAGATTTCCAACTAAATAATCAAGAGAAGTGTGTGTGTGTTAAATCACCTAAGTCATGTCTGACTCTTTGCGACCCTATGGACTGTAGCCTGCCAGGGTCCACTGTACATGGGACTCTCCAGGCAAGAATACTGGAGTGGGTTGGCATTTCCTTTTTCAGGAGATCTTCCTGATGCAGGGATTGAACCTGTTGAACAGCAAGGTTCTGCCCTGGAATCCGTCGCCCAAGGCCACCGAGACACAGGATCGATGCAAATAGCAAGAGGATTTATTATGCCGGCGCACCGGGGTTCTGTCCTCCTCAAGCAAGGAGCGAACCCCGACCAGAGTTACAGGATAGCTTTTAAGAACAAAAACTACATTGGGCGGGGAGGTACAGGTATATCATGATTGGTCACAATAATGCTGATTTTCATAAGGATAGGCTCATGAGGATCTGGCGATATTTTTCACAATCTGCGGTTGACACACAGTTTACACAACTTGTTTTTCTGACTCTCTGGAAGGTCCCGAAGAAACCTTCCAGGTCAGGGTCTGTGAGTCACAGATAACAGAGATAACCTTTCAGTTGGTCTGGAAAGTCCCTAAATCTTACAGGTTACTTCCTCACAAACCCATATTTCAGAAGGGTTGCCTATTTGTTGAAAGATTGGCATCTAGTCTTTCAGATCTTTTTGGTATATTAACATAGAAACTTTTTTTTTTTAAGCCACTTATGCTGTTAACGAATCACAAGTCCGTGTGCCCAGTGAGGCTCATCAATACTAAAACATTAGAGTTTGAAACAGAGATTTATTACAGATTCATACAAGGAGATGGGTGGTTCATGCCCTAAGAACCCCAAAGTTACTGAAAGCTTTCAGCAAGCCCCTTTAAAAGTAAAAGGTGAGGGAGGGGCGTGGTTAGTTGTTACAAACTTCTTGTGTAAGATCCTTTGCTCTTGAGGTCAGGTCATGGTCAGGTAACAACATTCCTGTAAATCTCCACCAAATGAATGTTATTCTGTGTCTTGACAAGAAAGGGCAAGATCCCAAAGCACAGCTTTCACCTTCCAAGAGCCCAGTGCTGGCTAATAGGAGGCAGATCTCAGTTGGCTGTTCTCTCAGGGCCAGGTTCCCACATCCTGCCCAGATGTCATCTCTGAGGGAGCCAGGCACTCAACCCAACTGACCCTCAGTCTCCTCAAGCCACCTAGATGGGGAGACCAGGTTCAAGGCCTGGGCCAAGGCTAGTGGAGGGCCTTAGTAAGGGCTCTGGAGCCCTATAGAAGAACACAGTCCTTAGTGTGTTCCCTGGGCGCTCCAGCTCACCTGCTGGCCCCCCTGAGCTGGAGGGCCTCCCTCCAGGAGAAGGCCTGAATCTGCCTCTTACCTCACTCTCCACCTAATGACCACCACACCAGTGACCTTTGGGTAAATCACTTCCCTAATGGTCCCTCGTTGACAGTTACTTGTGGACAGGGCCACTGGCGCACTGAGCAATGACTGAGCAAGACCTGTTGCCTAGTAACAGAGTGCAGAGTAGTGAGGCACAGCAATGGCTGCCTGCTAAGAGCTGTGCTCATCTTGCTCTCTTACAATAGTACATGCACCTCCATCTTGGGTAGTTAGGGTGTCTAAGGCTATGCAGTTGTCTAAAACAACTCTGGCTAAAGGATTTCTAGATTCTTGCTGTGATTATAGAGTTATTCAGAGGATAAGGTCTCTCCTAGTGAGATTTAAGTGCAGTTTTTTGTTGGTGTCTTTTCCAATAAACTTATTCTCTAGGTTTTAATATATGAGGCATTGTCTTGTTTAAGAAGCAGACCACAGAACGCTTTATGGACCTGGTAGAAATAAGCCTTTCAGTATTACATTAGTGTCTTGGAGAAGGGGACGACCGAGGATGAGATGGCTGGATGGCATCACTGACTCGATGGACATGAGTCTGAGTGAACTCCGAGAGATGGTAATGAACAGGGAGGCCTGGCGTGCTGCGATTCATGGGATCGCAAAGAGCCGGACACGACTGAGCGACTGAACTGAACTGATGTCATGGTTACTTAGGATGGGATTAACATGAAGATGCCTTATTTGAGGAAGTGATATGATAGGTAAGCTTCCATATAAGTAAGCTTCTATATGGAATAAGCAATCAGTTATTTAATAAGTATTACTATGGAAACAAAAGAAAGGCAAAGATTAAACATTAGTTGGAACAAAGTATAAATGTAGTTGTTGAGTCTAGAGAGCAGCCAGTCAAGAAAATTTTTGGAGCTGAGCTTAGATTTTTAGATGGTGGAATGAAGATGGCAGTTTTAAACTGATAGATTTTCCTGGTTTGCATTTTGAATGTCAGTGATGATGTCATCAGGTGTTCTGAAGTTAGTATGAGGGTTGTTTTTTTGTCTATACATGATCCATTGTGGTGAATTCTCTGAAGTCTATATCAAAACCTATAGCTTTATCTTGTAGGGTTTGAGGAAAAGAACAGTTTTAGTTTTAATTTCAAGTCAGAAGGGTGGGGAAAAGTTGAAAATATTAGTTTGGAGAGTTGTGGTCAGATTTTAGAAAAAACCATAAGAGTTCAGAATCCAGTCCAGTTTACAGTTAGAAACAGAAACCCAAAGGAAATAAGCAGGACTAGAATCGCAACCCACTCCAGTACTCTTGCCTCGAGAATCCCATGGATGGAGGAGCCTGGTAGGCTATAGTCCATGGGGTCGCTAAGAGTCGGACATGACTGAGGGACTTCACTTTCAGTTTTCACTTTCATGCTTTGAGAAGGAAATGGCAACCCACTCCAGTGTTCTTGCCTGGAGAATCCCAGGGACAGAGGAGCCTGTTGGGCTGCCGTCTATGGGGTCGCACAGAGTCAGACACGACTGATGTGACTTAGCAGCAGCAGCAGAATTTGATTATGGTTATGCCAAAGTTTTCTGTTTAAACATAATTTTTCTTTCTATAGTCGTTTTTACCAAAGATAATCACAGTAAGTAATTTGTTTGTAAAGTAAGTCTAGTTTCTTTAAACCTGACTTGTTATTTACATAAGTACAGCAAGAATAGATTTTATGTGCATTCTCAAATATGGTATTCCAATCAAAGCTTTGGTAATATCCAAGGGCTTTTATTGACTCTATAGAGTCAACTTTAGGAACTTCTCTGGTGGTCCAGTGGTTAAGAATCCACCTTCCAATACAGTGGACCCAGATCCAATCCCTGCTCAGGAACTAAGATCCCACAAGCCCTAGGGCAGATAAGCCCCCATATACCACAACTGTGGAGCCTGCTATCTCTGAAGCCTGTGTGGCAACAAATGATCCCTCATGCCAACAAACGATCCCTCCTGTGACAACTAAAACCCATCACAGCCAAAAACAAACAAACATATATATTTAAAGTCAACTTTAGATACTTAAAACTGACTTAACAAGGAAACTCAGGTTACATCTTTAAAAGCCTCTTTATGCTAAGAGGTTCCCTCGTGGCTCAGAGGTTAAAGCGTCTGCCTCCAATGCAGGAGACCCGGGTTCGATCCCTGTGTTGGGAAGTCCCCTGGAGAAGGAAATGGCAATCCACTCCAGTATTCTTGCCTGGAGAATCCCACGGACGGAGAAGCCTAGTAGGTTACACTCCACGGGGTCGCAAAGAGTCGGACACGACTGAGCAACTTCACCTTCACCTTATGCTAAGAAGCCAAGCCAAGGACTTAGCAGTTATATCCTATTGCAGGGAAAACAAATTCTTATTGAATTTATGCAAATATCTATTGCCATGAAAATAGGAATAGTCAATAACGGGGTTTTAAATTTTTGTTTTAATTCTGAAGGAATCAGATAAGGAGAAGAAGAAAAATGTTTCATTTTTGTTTATAAAAGTATACCAAATTGTTGTAGGTTTAGATAATTTAGAAGGAGAGGGAGAAAAAGATTTTTAAATCTGGAAAACAAGCATTAAAGAACAACGTTTCAAGAAAAGTCATAAAAGTTAGTTATTTTCATTAGTTCATTTGAGCCCTTGGCATTAATCTTTATTTTCCCTATCGTGGGTTAGCATTTTTATGAATTAACCAGTTTCTCCATTAGAGTTCTAGAAATTCTAACTCAGTTTACTGGTGTGATCTTAAAGTTATCAGAAAGCTATATTTTAGAGTACTTGTCAGGATCCTTTCTGTGAATCTCCACAAAGACAAAACCTTCTGGTCTATCAGTTCAGTTCAGTTGCTCAGTCGTGTCCGACTCTCTGTGACTCCATGAATCACAGCACGCCAGGCCTCCCAGTCCATCAACAACTCACGGAGTTCACCCAGACTCATATGCATCAAGTCGGTGATGCCATCCAGCCATCTCATCCTCTGTTGTCCCCTTCTCCTCCTGGCCCCAATACCTCCCAGCATCAAGGTCTTTTCCAATGAGTCAACTCTTCGCATGAGGTGGCCAAAGTACTGGAGTTTCAGCCTCAGCATCAGTCCTTCCAATGAACACCCAGGACTGATCTCCTTTAGGATGGACTGGTTGGACTTCCTTGCAGTCCAAGGGACTCTCAAGAGTCTTCTCCAACACAGTTCAAAAGCATCAATTCTTCGGTGCTCAGCTTTCTTCACAGTCCAACTCTCACATCCATACATGACCACTGGAAAAACCATAGCCTTGACTAGATGTAACTTGGTCAGCAAAATATTGTCTCTGCTTTTGAATATACTATCTAGGTTGGTCATA
>SJYT01057551.1:171503-213351 GCA_006410635.1 Cephalophus harveyi | reverse complement strand
GATGCTAAAGCTGAAACTCCAGTACTTTGGCCCCCTCATGCGAAGAGCTGACTCATTGGAAAAGACTCTGATGCTGGGAGGGATTGGGGGCAGGAGGAGAAGGGGACGACCGAGGATGAGATGGCTGGATGGCATCACTGACTCGATGGATGTGAGTCTGGATGAACTCCGAGAGATGGTGATGAACAGGGAGGCCTGGCGTGCTGCGATTCATGGGGTCGCAAAGAGTCGGACACAACTGAGCGACTGAACTGAACTGAACTGAAGCGACTTAGCAGCAGCAGCAGGTCCAGGCTGGCCAGCCTCTTGTCCCCTTCACCGCTTTGCTCCTCTGGATGCCACCACACCCTGTAGTCTTCACAAAGGGCTGGGCAGTGCTTGCCTGCATTTCAGTGATCTCTGCCCCATGACAAAAGGCCCCCGAGCCCAGCGGCTTCAAACGAGGCTGGATTATTTCTAAGCGTTGTTTGGAGGATTCCCTTCTTGGTTCCTATCACCTGGCTGCATTTAGCTGGGAGCTAACTGGCTTTCGACATCTTCGTTCTCTCTGTCTTTGTCCCTTCTGTCTCTCTTTTTGTGTCTTTCTCTCTCTGTGTCTCTCTCTCTCTCTGTTTCTGCCTGTCTCCCTCTGCCTTTCTCCTTGTGTTTCTTTGCCCACCCGTCTTTCTCTCTCGCTGGTGGAGCATCCGTGCTTCCTAAAGGGAGCCTGTTTTCTAAGAAAGAGGCACCAGGAGCTGCCTGTGCTCTTCAGACCTGGGTTTGGAAGTCGCAGAATTCCACTCTGTCACACTCTGTGAGTCAGGAGTTCACAGGGATGGCCCGGGGAACCTGTCCCACCTCTGGACGGAAGCGGTCACTTGTCCCTGCAAAGACGGAGGAGCCAGGGTGCCTTCTGAGGCTGGTCCGGTGAAAACCCGCCAGCAGCTCCCCGTTTCGTAAAGGCCGAGGTCCTGAGCTGCCTGAGAGCTGGCTTGCTTATTCGTTCCTTGTCAGCTCTCTGCTCTCCTCACCTGGACACAAGCTGCCTGTGAGCCAGCATTTCTGTCCTGTGGTCCTCAAAGCTGAGAGTGGTGCGGAGCACGTAGGAGGAGCTCAACAAATGTTTGCGGAGTGAGTAGAGGGAAAATGTGCACGTGTAGGTAAACCAGACATAGGTTTTTCTCTAATTACAAGCACACCCTGAAGGATGCTGTGTAAGGCAACGCCTGTGAGTGCAAGTTCTTGTGACGCATGTGAGACAGAACGTATCCTCCTGGGTCTGAGTTGAGGTTTTGAAGCAAAAGTGTAACTGAGCTGAGAACCCAGCATGACTGGGGGCGGGGTGGGGGTCCCACTCACCCCGGCTACTGCAGAGCCCAGAAGTCAGTCTGCTCCCAACAGCGGGGTCACATCTGTGCCGTTGGTCACAATGAGCAAGAGGACAGTGTGCAGGCCCATGGGCGCCAGAAGGCAGTACCACACGGGACCAGGCTGGGCTGATCCGTCCCAAGACTTACCAGAGAAGCTTCTCTCCCTGTTAAACCTGTGTTTAACCTTAGAGGGATGACCACCACCTTCCCTGCTGGCCTGTTAATGTGTGAATTTTTATCAAGTGAGTCTTTTATTTCCCCTTTATCTGATTGGTTTAAAAAAAAGTACCAGTTTTAAGATTAAGAGACATTAAAATGATACGTTGTTGTTCAGTTGCTAAGTCACGTCCAACTCTTCGCGACCCCACGGACTGCAACCCACCAGGCTCCTCTGTCCGTGGAATTCTCCAGGCAAGAGTACTGGAGTGGGTTGGCATTTCATTCTCCAGGGGCTCTTCCCCGCTCAGGGATTAAACCTGAGTCTTCTGCATTGACAGGTGGGCTCTTCACCGCGGGAAAGCCGCTGAAGCAGAGCCACCGGGAAAGCCGCTGAAGCAGAGCCACCGCGAAGCGCGTCTGGCCCCCGGCGGAGCTCCAGAGCTGAGGCTTTCCTTAAGCTGCCTTTGCTTTGGAGTCAGTGGGAAATCAGTCACTCAGCTGAGAACCCGAGTTTAGTCTGCTTACAGAGTATGAGCAATGCAAACATTGGGTTCTAATTCTCGAAGCTTAGTTCATGGCACTTTATTCAACAATAGGGCCCTTAAATTTGGGAAGGTCCTTAGTTTCTGCAGGAAAGATACCTGCTGACATTTTCAGACAGGATGAAGATAAAAACAAGAGACAGTAAGGGTGTGTCTAGGATGAGAGTAAGAAGGAACTCTTCGCATTTCCAGAACACCAAGGACGAATCAGAAACATATGGGAAGACTCTTTCAGAAGACTGTTATCTGGCCGTTCCCTGATAGTTTCATTTATTTTTTGGCCACACTGCCAGGCCTGTGGGATCTTAATTCTCACCCGTCCCCCACCCCAGGGATCAAACCTGTACCTCCTGCACTGAAGCCTGGACTCTTAACCACTGGACCACCGGGGATGTCCTATTTGGCCATTCTTCTTTGTATTTTTCACTTCTTTCACATTTTCATTTTTATTTATCTTTCACAATTTTGAAGCCTTAATAGTTTAGCTGTAAAATTTTTGTCAATCCATTCAGGTATATCACACTTTCATTTTAAGAGGATAGTTAATGCTGAAATTTTCATTTTCCTTGAATGTAAATATAAATAGTATTTGTATTGATTTATCAAGAATAATAAAACTTTCCTAACTTCAAAAGTGAAAAGACAACAGTTACCATCACATTCAGTTCAGTTCAGTTCAGTCGCTCAGTCGTGTCCGACTCTTTGCGACCCCATGAATCACAGCACGCCAGGCCTGCCTGTCAATAACCAACTCCTGGAGTTCACCCAAACTCATGTCCATTGAGTTGGTGATGCCATCCAGCCATCTCATCCTCTCTCGTCCCCTTCTCTTCCTGCCCCCAATCCCTCCCAGCATCAGAGTCTTTTCCAATGAGTCAACTCTTCGCATGAGGTGGCCAGAGTACTGGAGTTTCAGCTTTAGCATCATTCCTTCCAAAGAAATCCCAGGGCTGATCTCCTTCAGAATGGACTGGTTGGATCTCCTTGCAGTCCAAGGGACTCTCAAGAGTCTTCTCCAACACCACAGTTCAAAAGCATCAATTCTTTGGCGCTCAGCCATCTTCACAGTCCAACTCTCACATCCATACATGACCACAGGAAAAACCATAGCCTTGACTAGACGGATCTTAGTCGGCAAAGTAATGTCTCTGCTTTTGAAAATGTTATCTAGATTGGACATAACTTTTCTTCCAAGGAGTAAGCGTCTTTTAATTTCATGGCTGCAGTCACCATCTGCAGTGATTTTGGAGCCCAAAAAAATAAAGTCTGACACTTTCAAATAGACAGCGGAGGGTGCGATGGTTTGTTTGAGATTTTCCCCTGTTGTTCTTGCAATTTCAGCAGGTGAATCATCTGCCGCCAAGCGTCTCCTCCCTTTTCTCCTTGTCAGATGGCAGGTGGAGAGACTCTGACTGGCTTTTATCAGATGGATAAAATGTGTCTGCATGAAAATGAAAGTTCGCTAAGCAGAGGCTGCCCGCTGTCCCTTTCCAGGCCATGGTGTGGATGCTGAGACACTTGCCGGGGCTGGAGGGACCCAGCCTGGGGCCCTTGGGCCATAAACAGCCTTCAAGGCACTTAAAAAAATCTGCATTTTGTGGGTGTTGGCTGAACGCACTGGCTTTCTCCCCGCCATCTGTCCTCTGCGTCTGAGTCTCCCTTTGAACATTTGCCTTGGCTTGTAAACCCCGCCATTTACTTCACTTCCGGTTTCAAGGCGATACCATTTTGTCAAATGCACTTGTGGTCTGTTCTTAAAGAGTCTTCGTTGTTTTGGTTAACCGGATTCAGCTTTTCTTGCTGGTTTTAGGGAGTGTAGGTCCCCCTCCGCTCTGGCCCCCTTGCCTGGGACCTGAGGGCAAGGGTGGAGGCCCTGAGACCCCACGTTCAGATGCCAGAGGCCCCAGCTGGCGTGCTCGAGCGTCAGCCTCGGATCCAGCTGCCCCCGTGGACCGGTCAGGGCTGAGTTGGGGCAAAGGAACTTCCTGGGGGGGTCCCCGCCCGCCATTTACGGGGGCTCTGAGAAAACGCATCGTTTCAGGGTTTGTGCTTAAGAGAAACCCTCCTCCCTACGTGGGCTGTTTCCTGGCCGAGTCCTCCCCCTTCTGGAGGCAAGGCTTCATCAGGACGAGACCCCACCTCACTTTCAGTGTGAGGGACTGGCTCCCTGTGTGATGAATTTTCTCAGAGGCTCCTGGATACTTAAGGAAGTACGCAGAGGTCTTTGCACTGATCACGATTTCTGAAAATGGACCTGCTAAATCCCCTCCAGAGGTTGGAAGGAGCCAGAATTTGTGAGCAGACAGCTTTATTGTGCTACGTGAGCAGAAACAGGGCTTCCCAGGCGGCACTAGTGGTAAACTCCCCCTGGCAATGCAAGAGACGTCGGAGACTTGGGTTCAGTCCCTGGGTTGGGACGATCCCCTGGAGGAGGAAATGGCAACCCACTCCAGTGTTCTTGCCTGGAGAATCCCATGGACAGAGGAGCCTGGCAGGCTGCAGTCCACGGGGTTGCCAAGAGTTGGATGTGACTGAGCATGCACCACACGGGAGCAGAAATAAGTCTAGAAATGATTCTGAGCCACGATAGGAGGCCGGCTCTCCTTCCCGTCACCCACTGTCCTGCTCTTCCCGCCAGGCCTCACCGGCGTCCGTGTTCCCTAAGCACAGCGGGGTCCTCTCACCCCAGGGCCTTTGCACTGACATTCCCTTTCTGGGGAATGACCTCCCCCAGACCTCCCCACGGTGCGCCCTCACTTCCTTCCTGTCTGCAGGGCCATGTGAGGAGCGCCCACCGCCCCACGCCCTTCCCTGCGTCCAAATCCCCTTCATCTGCTTTGGTTACTCAGCGCACCACCGTCCAACACTCCGTACGTTTTTTACTGATTTTCTTTAGCGTGTTTCTCTCCCCTCTGCTCTCCCCTTTCTCACTCTGCATGGTGTTTCCTAGAATCCCCAGTGTCTTAGAAAAGTGCCTGGCGTTCAAGGAACACTTGATGAACAAATGAAAAGATTTGGGAGTCTTCTGAAAACATGTTATTTTCCCTGGCAAACCTTTTCATTTTGTTTTGTAACACACCATCTCTGAACCGTGAGCTTGGACCCGTGAAGGTGTTTGGCGGTGGACGTGGTCAGAACTAGTGTTCAAGGCCGACCGTCACCTGTTCCCGGCTCCCTGGGGCGGGGCCCCTAGTCGCCAGGCTTCCCTGTTTTGGCCAGGTGCCCCCTCCACCCTTCCAGACTTCCTCCTGGCCAAGCTCACGCCTCGCCTCCCCGCACGCCCTCCCCGGCGGATCCCACTCATGACCCCCACTCTCCTCTCCAGTTTAGTCTGCAGAGCAGGTTGTCGGTGCCAGGATGGGGTGGCGAGTCCTGCTTCAGCACCTCTTCCGGGGTTGGCCCGGTGCAGTGCCCGGGCCCACTCAGCCTGGCAGCTGGGAGTCCCCTGCCAGGGAGCCCCAGGGGAGGGTCCCCGTGCACCCACGCCTCGCCCGGTCAGGCCACACTGCTTTACCCTCAGCCTCCTCCGTCCACCCACGGGTGTGCACTTCACATCGACAGCCTCAACATCCGCCCCCAGGTTTAAACCTTTCAGGGACACAGGCTTCTTCGCCCGGGGTCCCCCTCCCATGGCGTGTCACGTTCTCACCGGGTTCGAGATGGGGTGGTTGAGACCGTCACCTCTGGCTCCATCCTGACGGTCGATTGGCCCCACGAGGGAGAGCGCTTCCTCCCGGCCCAGCCCGCTCCTCTCGGTCACCTGACAGAGGGGCCTGAGCAGGACTCGGACAGACTGAGACGGGGCGGCCCCCGCAGCTCCAGAAAGAGCCAGGCCAGCCTCTGACGCCCGGAGACCCTCGGCGCCGTGGGCAGGGGTGTCGGTGAGGAGGCTCAGTGCCCCAGGACAGTCTGCGCAATCACCTTCCTATCTGAAAATGCTTTCTTTTGGTGCAAAATTCCATTTCAGGAGATCTCTTCTCCCTCTGGTGTAAAGAACACATTTCATCTGAGGCAAATGACCCTCCTTAATGCTCTTTCATAAGCAATAGCAGATCCTCTATGAGACCGAAGTGCAGGCTTTTAAAATGGAAGGGGCACAGGGCCTCCCTGGGGGGCAGTGGCTGGGACCCTGCACTTCCAGGGCAGGGTGCTCGGGTTTTTTAGGCTTTTTTGGTCATGCTGGGTCTTAGTTGCTGAGCACGTCCTCTAGAGCCCCGGCTTCAGTACTTGCGGCACGTGAGTTTAGTCCCTCCAAGGCCAGGCCAAGGATGCAATCCGTGCCCCCTGCCTCGGCAGGCGGATTCTTTACCACCAGACAAACCAGGGAGGTCCCAGAGGGCTCAGGTGTGATCCCTGGTCACAGGATCCTTCATACTGCACGGCTTGGCCAAAAAAAAAAAAAAAAAAAGAAAATAACAAGGAATATATACAATGAAGAGAAAAAGAAATAGTGATAATCATGTCCCATCACTGTGGCCTGTTTTCAAGGTGCTTTATTTTCCTTTGGGGCTTCCCCAGTGGCTCAGCGGTAAAGAATCTGCTTCCCAATGCAGGAGACGCAGGAGATTCTGGTTCGATCCNAAAAAAAAAAAAAAAAAAAGGAAATAACAAGGAATATATACAATGAAGAGAAAAAGAAATAGTGATAATCATGTCCCATCACTGTGGCCTGTTTTCAAGGTGCTTTATTTTCCTTTGGGGCTTCCCCAGTGGCTCAGCGGTAAAGAATCTGCTTCCCAATGCAGGAGACGCAGGAGATTCTGGTTCGATCCCTGGGTTAGAAAGATCCCCTGGAGGAGGAAATGGCAGCCCACTCCAGTATCCTTGCCTGGAGAATCCCATGGACGGAGGAGCCTGGCGGGTTGCAGCCAAGGGGGTGGCAAAGAGTTGGACACGACTGGGCACACGTGCGTGAGCATTTTCCTTTGAAAACGCTAATTATTATTAGTTTATGTGGATTCAATTTGGAGTGTTTTCACTCATCTTGCTTCCTCTTTCAATCTGTGAGTGAGACTGTGAGTCTTCGGGCCTGAACTAGATCTTTTTAAAAACTCTCTGTGTATCGAAGTTCTAATGCAGTTGCAGGCACAGGATGAGAATGGACGGAGGAGCCTGGCGGGTTGCAGCCAAGGGGGTGGCAAAGAGTTGGACACGACTGGGCACACGTGCGTGGGCATTTTCCTTTGAAAACGCTAATTATTATTAGTTTATGTGGATTCAATTTGGAGTGTTTTCACTCATCTTGCTTCCTCTTTCAATCTGTGAGTGAGACTGTGAGTCTTCGGGCCTGAACTAGATCTTTTTAAAAACTCTCTGTGTATCGAAGTTCTAATGCAGTTGCAGGCACAGGATGAGCGGGACGCAGGAAAGGCCGAGGAACGGATGAATGCACGTGTGGACGGATGAAGGCGCCCTAGCCCGCCGCGCTGGGTTACGAGGGTGGCCTGTGGCCAGCGTGTGGCTCTGTCTTACACGCTGTCAGCATTCTGATGACATCGTGGGCCCTAACCGTGGGACCTGCAGGTTCATGGCTTCACTTCGGGGGGAGGCTATACTGAAAGTCACTCAGTCGTGTCCAACTCTTTGCGACCCCGTGGACTGTGCAGTCCATGGAATTCTCCAGGCCAGAATACTGGAGTGAGTAGCCTTTCCTTCTCCAAGGGATCTTCCTAACCCAGGGATCGAGCCCAGGTCTCCCGCATTGCGGGCGGATCCTTTACCAGCTGAGCCACAAGGGAAGCCTCTTGGCACACAATTCCCATTGTTGGGCACCATCAAATGCCTGATCCTATTCAACCAGAAAAATATCTTCTTTTAAAGCTCCTTTACTACCTACACATAAGATTTCCTCAATGATGCCTCAGAGCACTTTAGCTTTTTAGCTTTGTTGGAAAACATTGTAAGCTGTGATACGCACTATTGTTAAGTTATTCTGAGTTAGCCAGATGTGGACTTTGAGCCTGGTTCTTCCAACTGCCTGTTGCAGGCGCTAACCCTTCTGCTTGCCCTGTCTCTGTGTTCCTGTCTTTAAAATAGGAACAATAATTCCTACCCCTTTCAGTAATTAAAGAGTTCAATCAAACAAATTAAATCATACAAACTTCCTCTCACAAACTTCCTACTCATGGAACATATGTTCTTTTTATCTCTCTGACTGAGTTCAATTTAAAAAATAGCCCTGATTAAAATGAGAAGTAAAGAATTGAAAATAGTGGAGAGCGAACATTACACTCTGCAGAGAAAGTGAAAGTGTTAGTTGCCCAGGCGTGTCCGACTTTGCAACCCCCTGAACTGTAGCCCGCCAGGCTCCTCTGCCCATGGAATTCTCCAGGCAAGAATACTGGAGTGGGTTGCCATTTCTTCTCCAGGGGATCCTCCCGACCCAGGGATCAAAAACAGGTCTCCTGCACTGCGGGCAGATTCTTCACCAGCTGAACCACCAGGGAAGCGTCTCTGCTTAGTTTGCCATTATTCAGAGTAAATTCAGTATTCAGGTCATGCCGCAGCCGCTTTCTCTAATCGTTTTATAGATTTAAGAAATGGTTCTATATCACATGGATCCAATACACAGTTTTACTCTTTTCCATGGAGATCTGGGACGGAAAGGTTTGGTTGATGAGCTGCAGGTGGGTGCTGTCAGTCAAACGGGATGCCGGATTTCAGGGTCCCCACGCTGTCTCCTTCCTTGGAGGGGTGTCTTGTTCCCTGCTGAAGGGAGTTAGCCGCTTGCCAATCAGATACACGTAGCATCTGCTCACTTACGTGGTTTTGCTCAATAAGATTTATTGATATATTCATGCTTGTTGATATTTCTTTTCCCCACTTTTCTGGAACATTTAAGGGAGTCTGTTACCCTCTCCTGTCCTCAAATCAACTCCAATAATCTTTGGTAAATAATTACTTGTGTCTGCTGTGTAGCATTTCTCCCCCTAACTTTCACATTGGTAGAATTCTCTGGGCCACAGAAAAATGTGATTGCATTCTGTTCAAAGAGACGGAGCAATAAAATCTAGGAAGGTGTATAGCTGTAGCTGGTGGGATGCCTTGCCTTGATGCAGATTTTGAAGCAGCTTCTTGCTGTCCTCAGTTTACAGCTTCAGCTGGGAATTTTACAGGCAGTTGCCTGACTGTGGTGGGCAGCGCGTGCTTAATCGGACCCTGCTTGTCCCCAGGCAGGTTGTCATCTATAACTCAGGGCTTGTCCCTGTTGGGTCCGGCCAGCTGTGAAATGTGGCCGCAGCTCTGGGTGGTACAAATGGCATTAATGACCTCAAATGGGCATCAGCCAAATGGAGTCATTGGGTTTAGGAACGAACCATATCCTCTACTAAGATCAAGGATCAAACTTTTATTCTGCCTACTTCCAGGAAAACATGTTTTGTTGTTTATATTGAGCAAATGTGTCATCCATAAAATGACGCAAATTCCAAGTAGATGTTCTTTTTACTTGGTGTGCTTTTTTTTTTTGTAGATTCTCTACATATCTACCATAAATAAATGCAGGCTGATGTGTATTGCCTTAATTTTGCAAAAATGTATAAATTCCCATTCACTCCCAAGTATACGTGAAGGTAATATAAAATGCCTAACATAAAAATTCTAAAACCCCTGACTTCGCCATATGAGCAGTTTACCAACTCAAAAAAAGTGACGACAAGGGCAGCATGTAACTGTGTCCGTGAAAATCCGAACGACCTCATTGTTTACTCCTTGGCGAAATCGGCATAGTCTGAAATTTTGCTTAAACCATGCATTTTAATTGAGAGCAGGGACATAACTTGGTGATTAAATGAAGACTTGTTTTCAATTATACCTAAAAAGTAATTTGTCCCTAGTATAAATTCCCATTCACTCCCAAGTATACGTGAAGGTAATATAAAATACCTAACATAAAAATTCTAAAAACCCTGACTTCGCCATATGAGCAGTTTACCAACTCAAAAAAAGTGACGACAAGGGTAGCATGTAACTGTGTCCGTGAAAATCCAAGCGACCTCATTGTTTACTCCTTGGAGAAATCGGCATAGTCTGAAATTTTGCTTAAACCATGCATTTTAATTGAGAGCAGGGACATAACTTGGTGATTAAATGAAGACTTGTTTTCAATTATACCTAAAAAGTAATTTGTCCCTAGATGAAACAATCTTTGTGGTTTAAGCGCAATTAGATAGAAATTATGGTTCTTAAAAATGCAGATTATACAATACATGTGTTTATTTTAAGCAGGTAAAATGTCTGGGTTATAAGAGGTGCTGTGGTGAAGTGGCCAGAAAGACCGTTTAGGGATCAACAGTGTTTGAATATTGTTAAACTGTTTAACATAGTGAGAGAGGTTTAAGAGGGAGGAGACAGAAGTACACCTATGGCTGATTCATGTTGATATATGGCAGAAACTAACATTATATTGTAAGGCCATTATCCGCCAATGGAAAAAAAACAAACTAACACATTGATACCTTCATTAAGTAAAATGCGACATAGTCAAAGCTAAACCAGAAATCCAGATAAATTTAGAATTAATCTAAATTAGCCCTCAAGTGTCCGAGGCCCTGAGGACTCCAAGAAGAGGAAGATGAAAAGCTGGAGAAGCAAGGCCCATCCTCTTTGTTCTCGTGAGCGAAGACGCCGTTTTCTAGAAGGGGCTGGTGGTCGCCTCTTAGACTCTGCAGGCCACCTTCGTCTCTGTGGTGTGTTCTTTCTTTCCTTCATTCTTTTCTTCCTTCCTTTCTGTCTCTCTTTCTTTCTTTCAAAAACCCTTTAAAAACCTGAAAACCACAAACTTGGCCCACAGGCTGTAGTTGGCAGATGTCTCATCTAGGACGTTAACTCGATATTCTCCTTTCTGAGCTTAAATTATAGAAAAATAAATTGAAACGTGTCCTGCATCTTTTGGAATCTGTAAGTACCAAAGCTTCCTTCTTTATAATCTTGTGTTCTTCTGTTTAAACCACAAACTCTATTATGTTTATCCTTCTATGCTAAGATCCTAACCCAATGTCTGATATATAGCAGGTTTTTAGAAAATACTTACCATACAATAACATTCTTATTTTTATCAAAACCTATAGTATTGAAAGGATGACTTCAATTCTGAGAGTTAAATTTTTTACCATCAGCCTTAATTGGAATATTTCCTTATGTCACTCCGTCCCAACCTTAGCAGTTTCTGTAGAATTTAAAGTATGGAAACCAAGAGAAACAATTTACCAGAACTATTACCTCTATGAGCAATATTTATGTATAGTGCAAACCCACTATCAGAGACTGATAATAATTTAAAAGGATAAGATAAATTCTCAAATGCTGTTTTAAAAATGTGTCTAAGTTCATTTTCTACTTCCCTGGTGGCTCAGAGGTTAAAGCGTCTGCCTCCAATGTGGGAGACCCGGGTTCGATCCCTGGGTCGGGAAGATCCCCTGGAGAAGGAAATGGCAATCCACTCCAGTATTCTTGCCTGGAGAATCCCATGGACGAAGAAGCCTAGTAGGTTACAGTCCATGGGGTCGCAAAGAGTCGGACACGACTGAGCGACTTCACCTCACCTCACCTCAAGTTCATTTTGCATTTATCTATTGGGTCTCCTTGATTATAAAGTAGTGTCCTTGAGGGCAAAACCAGGACTCCTTCTCTCTCATGTTTCTTTCATGCTTCTTTCCCCTTCATCCCTCCCCTGGCCTCCTCCCCTGAAGGTGATGAAGTGCTCACGACGACACGCAGTGGGAGCTCAGTAAATACTAAGGCTCCTGTGCTTGCCTCCAAGATGATCCTTCCTATTTCCATTTTTTTTTTTCTCTTCTTGCAAAAGTGCTGCAACGACGTTTCCCTTTGTTTAGAAAAGCATGCATTTTTCAACCTGCCAAATAAAAACAATATGAACAATTTAAAGTGGCTTTAAATAAATTGATTTTCTGTTCATCCCCTTTTTTCCCCCAAAATATTGGCACTAAGCCATATGACATAATAAGCTAGTGGTCTGCAAAGTTAGAGTACAACTGACTAGTATGTCATCTGCAATAATTCATTTCCCATCACTAAAAGAAGAGGAAGAGGGCAAGCAATTCGTCCTTACTATTGAAGTCCTGACATCTCCAAAAACACGTGTGGTGTTTATTCATCTCTCCCAGTTTGAAGAAGAACCGGAGCCTGGTTCTGTGGATTTCAGAAGCATCTGTGATGGTACCTGATGCTGTTTAAGACATTTTTTTTTTACCGTGGGTTATAAACGCCGGCGTTGGCTTGGCTTCTGTCTGCTTGCCCCATCAATGGTCCGTCGTCAGCCAGTCGCTCAGTCGCGTCCGACTCCAGCCGCATGGACTGCAGCCTGCCAGGCCTCCCTGTCCTTCACCATCTCCCCGAGTGGCCTGGGTTTTGGTGAATGTGAGTTGCACTAAAATGTTCTGCCGGGCAGGCATGGGGACATGAGGATCTAGGAAAGAGGGATGTGAGACTGGTTTCCGCACACCCCTAGCACACGGAGCACGGAGATCCGGGGGGTCATCCTGAGGAGCTGCGCGCCTGCCTGGGGTGAGCTGAGAGGCGGGTCCCCGCGGCTCAGCAGGCGGCGCGAGGGCGTCCTGGCCCCTGCCTCCCACACCTGCCGCCGGGTCCCCTGCTGCAGCTTTATGGGCGTGAGGAGGCAGGTTTGACGCCGGGGGACAGTCTCTACCAACAGCTGCAGACAGTCAGCTCACCAGACAGTAAAATGTAAAGAGGGGGGAGGGAGAGAACCTTTGAAGTTCACAAAAAAGCATGACTTTGACCACTTCCTTTTTCCTTTTCGAATTGGTGTCCCAGGTATGCTGAGAGCCACTGTCGGCTGACTTTACAAGGACAGATCCACTTCCTCCCCGCACTGCAGGGCCGCGCGGCTCTGGCCTCTTAATCCCAGAGCCCAGGGGCCTTCATTTCAGAGACAGCATCTGTAGGGAGCGGATGCCAAGTGTGGGTTTTGAAGGTGTGTAGTCAGGGGTGACGCTCTGCCAACGCACACCCACACGCATGAGGCGCGCTCTCTGGGCTCAAGTTGAAGGGTAAAGGGTACAAGCTATCACTGCGCTCCCCCCCTATTTTGTCCCCCTGGGCTTAATGGCAACCCACTCCAGTATTCTTGCCTGGAAAATTCCATGGACTGGTAGGCTACAGTCCATGGGGTCACAAAGAGTCGGACACGACTGAGTGACTTGACTTGACTTGGGCTTACTCAGGCTGTTGCCTTAAAGGAAAAATGGAAAGAAAGTGAATAGGAATTTTGGCACTGCGTTTTCCTCGGATTTTCACATCTTAGTTCTAACTTCCATTGAATGCTTTTCCTTTCCACTTTGTTTTCAGTACTCCTCTCTTTGTTTAAGAAAGGGTTTCAGGATTTTAGCTGTTCTGCCACTTTTATACAGTTTAGCATGAGATGTCCTAGACTGTGTGTGTGTGTGTGTGTGTGTGTGTGTGTGTGTGAATCCCATAGAGCGGATATTCAGGAGACCTTGCTGGATTGTGGGGTTTGAGTCTGAAGTTTGAACCATGTGCATGAGAAAAGCATAAAGGATTCTTTTCAAACTACATAACATACCTCATATTTGGCAGTTTTGTGATTTCCGGGTGTAACTTCGTTCGTTGCATCATTTAACAATGTTAAATGATGTTAACATCATTTGTTAACATCATTTAACAACTTAACAATGATCTTAACCCTCTGTTTAAAGAAAGGCAGGCAAAATGGAGAAGGAAATGGCAACGCACTCCAGTGTTCTTGCCTGGAGAATCCCAGGGATAGGGGAGCCTGGTGGGCTGCTGTCTATGGGGTTGCACAGAGTTGGACACGACTGAAGTGACTTAGCAGCTTAGCAGGCAAAATGGATCAGATTTAAACTCTTTGATGTTCAATTCTGAAATAAGAATTAGGGTCATTATAAAAGACTGCTTCCAGGCCAGCATAATATTTAAAGAAAACAAAGAATCTCACATTCTGTTACTTTTCCTTCAAGACTATTAAAAGGAACTTTGTGGGGTGGAAATTAATAGAAACCAACCCAGGGATCCTCCCGTTTCTGTCACTGAAGTGCTCCGTGTCTCGCTGTAAGACTTCAGACCAATCCCTGAATTCCCTGGGACTCCATTCCCACTCTCGGGGAAAACAAGGCATCGGTCTCAACCTTTTCTGTCCAATTCTGCAGCCACCAGCCACCTGTGACTCTTTACATTTCAGTATAATACAATCGTTGTTGTTCAGTCGCTAAGTCACGTCTGATTCTTTTGTGACCCCATGGACTGCAGCCCGCCAGGCTTCCCTGTCCCTCACAATCTCCCGGAGCTTGCTCAAATTCATATCCGTTGGACTGGTGATGTCCTCCAACCATCGCATCCTCTGTCACCCGCTTCTCCTGCCTCAGGCTTTCCCAGCATCAGGGTCTTTTCCAGTGAGCTGGCTCTTCTCATTAGGTGGCTAAACCATTGTAGCTCCAGTAACATTAACAATCTAATCCCGCGGTTGAGCAGCCACTTCTCAAGTGCTCAGCAGTCCCAGGCGGCTGGTGGCCGCTGCACTGTCCGCCCTCCGACCCAAACCCCGTCTGTGAGACGCTTCTGGCCGCTTGCCACTCGCTTTCCTTCGTTAACTTTCTTGGTTTGTCCCCCTCCCTCTTTGTCATTTTTGTGTCCTATTGTGGGCTTCCCTGAGAGCTCAGCTGGTAAAGAAAGAATCCGCCTGCAATGTGGGAGACCTGGGTTCAATTCTTGGGTCGGGAAGATCCCCTGGAGAAGGGAAAGTCTACCCACTCCAGGATTCTTGGGCTTCACCGGTAGCTCAGCTGGTAAAGAATCCACCTGCAATGTGGGAGACCTGGGCTCAATCCCTGGGTTGGGAAGATCCACTAGAGGAGAGAAAGGCTACCCACTCCAGGATTCTGGCCTGGAGATTTCCGGGGACTGTATAGTCCACGGGGTCGCAAAGAGACGGACATGACTGAGCGACTTTCATTTTCGCTTCACTTTTCATTAAGCAGTTTTATTTTTGGTCTCCTTAAATCTTTATTTTGACAGCAGTTAATTACTGTTAATCTCTTGGAAGCTTGTATTTTCTGTATGTGAACTATGTGAAGTCACTCAGTCGCGTCCGACTCTTTGCAACCCCGTGGACTGTAACCTACTAGGCTTCTCCATCCATGGGATTCTCCAGGCAAGAATACTGGAGTGGATTGCCATTTCCTTCTCCAGGGGATCTTCCCGACCTAGGGATCGAACCCGGGTCTCCCGCATCGGAGGCAGACGCTTTAACCTCTGAGCCACCAGGGAAGTTTTTCTGTATAAATACACTTATAATTAACATTCAAAAAACTTAGATCCTGGCATCTAATCCCATCAATTCACGGCAAATAGATGGTGAAACAATGAAAACAGGGACAGACTTTATTTTCTTGGGCTCCAAAATCACTGCAGATGGTGACTGCAGCCATTTAAAAGATGGGGTGGAAACTCTGCAACTCTGTGCAGCTTGCTCTTTGGAAGAGAAGCTGACAAATCTAGACAGCGTACTAAAAAGCAGAGCCATTACTTTGCTGACAAAGATCCGCATAGTCAAAGCTATGGTTTTTCCAGTGGTCAGGTGTGGATGTGAGAGTTGAACCATAAAGAAGGCTGAGTGCCAAAGACTTGATGCTTTTGAACTTGGTGTTGGAGAAGACTCTTGAGAGTCCCTTGGACTGCAAGGAGATCCAACCAGTCCATCCTAAAAGAAATCTGTCCTGAATATGCATTGGAAAGACTGATGCTGAAGCTTAAAACTCTAATACTTTGACCACCTCATGCGAAGAGCCGACTCCTTGGAAAAGACCCTGATGCTGGGAAGGATTGAAGGCAGGAGGAGAAGGGGATGACAAAGGATGAGATGACTGACTCAATGGACATGAGTTTGAGCAAGCTTCAGGGGAAGGTGAATGACGAGGAAGGCTGGTGTGTTGCCGTCCATGGGATCACAGAGTTGGACAAGACTGAGCAACTGAGCAACAACATACTTGTAATTATTTTCGTTTTTCGATCATGGAGTCAAGCTTCCCTTTTATTTATCATAAATCATTAAAGCTATTTGTGCTCCCCCCAAAAAAAGGACAGGCGACAGGGAAGGTTCTGGGGGTCAGCACAGGACCGTTCGCGTGTGCCACCCGTGGGACCCGAGGAGCAGCACCCAGGCCTGCTGGGCTCTGCTCTCAGCCGCCCGCTCTCCCCTTCAGTGGACGGCTGGCAGAATCACGATTGGGTGATTTATCACGGCAGTTCTGCAGAGTCTTTGACTCATTAGATACGTGACGAGCCCGTGCTGTAAGCCGAGAATCGCGCCCTGGGCTGGAGACACAAAGACAAGACCCATCGTGGGTATGCGCGAGGTGCCTACTGTCTGCAAGAGGACACAGGAAACAAAGAGTCCCAAAGCGGAAGAGCCGGGGGCGGCCTGCAGAGGCTGCTGGGCTTCCTGCCGGGGGTGCTCCGGGAAGGGGCGCTGAGCCTCGGAGCGGGAGAGACACTTTGTCGCAGCAGTCACGGGGGAGCATCGTGAGATGCAGACTCAGAAGTGGAGTTGCTGAGGTCAGGTGCAGGATGTATCTGCAGGCTCTCCACGTCTCCATTGGCTTCCACAATAAGAGAGCATCAGTCTTCACACTTTGGCCAACACGGAAGCATTTCAATTAAAAAATGCATTTTATCCATATTTCAAATAACAAAGGTTAGTTTTGCACTTCTTTTATTCCTGGTGAAATAGAACCCACTTCCATTGCTTCACTGACGTGTGTTCTGTAGATCGCGTTCATCATCGGCCATTTCTGTGTTGGAGGGGGTGTGTATACACACAAGTGTGTTGATGATCCGATTTCTTTTTGAGTTCTACGACCTCTTCATTGGAATATTCATCTTGTGCCAGTCATACAGCTGCAAAAAATTCAAGTTTGTTAATTCCTTTTTTTTAAATTATGTTTTTATTCTCATTTAGCATCTAACAGCGGAGAAGGCAATGGCAACCCACTCCAGTACACTTGCCTGGAAAATCCCATGAGCAGAGGAGCCTGGTGGGCTGCAGTCCGTGGGGTCATGAAGAGTCGCACACAGTTGAGCGACTTCACTTTCACTTTTCACTTTCATGTATTGGAGAAGGAAATGGCAACCCACTCCCATGTTCTTGCCTGAAGAATCCCAGGGACGGGGGAGCCTGGTGGGCTGCCATCTCTGGGGTCGCACAGAGTCGGACGCGACTGAAGCGACTTAGCAGCAGCAGCGGCAGCATCTAACAGAGGCTGGCATGCAGTAAGCACTTAATACATGTTTTGAGTGAATGAGTGATGATGAGCACTTTAAGAGGGTGACTAATGTCCAATTTACTTTAACATTTTTTCCTTTTTCTACCCAGACACATGTCCAATACACGTTATATATCAGTTCAGTTCAGATCAGTTCATTCGCTTAGTCGTGTCCGACTCCTTGCAACCCCCTGGACTGCAGCATGCCAGGCCTCCCTGTCCATCACCAACTCCCAGAGTTTACTCAAACTCCTGTCCCTTTCTCCTCCTGCCTTCAATCTTACCCAGCATCAGGGTCTTTTCAAATGAGTTAGTTCTTCGCATCAGCATTATACATGCAGTGTGTCAATTCCCTTTTAATGTGTATATATTTTTAAAAATTGGTTAATTTAGATATTTGACTGCTCCAGGTCTTTAGTTACGGCATGTGGAATCTAGTTCATTGGATCAAACCCAGGCCCCTGCACTGGGGTGCGGAGTCTTAGCCACTGGACCCCCAGGGGAGTCCCAGATGCTTATATATGTTAAATTTGTGGAAGCAAAGACAGTTTTCATTACTAGGTGATTTAGAAGTTTCAGTCTTTTCCTTTGTTGTAGCACGTCTTCCCAAAGCAAATCTTATATAAACACTGACCTGTGTTGTGGTTCTGTACATTGGCTGAAGGGTAAAGACCTCTGAGGAGCTTGAAGACATACAGGTGCCGGGGGCCACCCACCTCCCCAAGAACTTCTACCACGTGCCCACTGGAAAGCCACGATAAACCGTGATTCATATTGCGTAGCACTTTTATGATTCCATGTTCTATGTTTATCTATTGAAGCAGAGATCTGAATTATATTTACAAAATATTTAGCCGTTTGCCTTAAACCTGCCCGTTATAATCCATTGGTTATTAAATCCATTCTCTCCCAACTTGTTTGGAGCACCATCGCTTTCACAGACTCCACTTTCAAGGACATTTGGACTTTGCGTTTTCTGTTTTGTCTGATCGGTCCCTGTGATGGCCCTGTACAGGAGTCTGTAGACTGAATTCTCCCTGGTTACTTCTTCTGGACATGGAGCTCACATTTTAAATAGCACTCATCAATTTTAGGCTTCCCTGTAGCTCAGTCAGTAAAGAATCTGCCTGCAATACAGGAGATCCAGGTTCGATTCCTGGCTCAGGAAGATCCCCTGGAGGAGGGCATGGCAACCCACTCCAGTATTCTTACCTGGGAAATCCCAGGGACAGAGGAGCCTGGCGGGCTATAGTCCATGGGGTCGCAAGAGTTGGACACAACTCAGTGACTAAACCACCACCATCAATTTCGGTTGATTAAGTAGAAAGGCACTAGAGAGTCAGGGTGTGAATATGATAATTGATAGAGCCATCTGGATTGGTAGGTAGTGAGTTAAGATTAAAAGCTGGTTTATTCTTGACTCATTTAATGTAAATGCGTTTAAAGCAAAAGATATGATCATAGATTCATTCAACAACTTTTTGGCGGGGTCAAGGCTTTTCCTTTGAAGTTGGGTTTGCAGATTAGTTCCCTGTGGCTTTTCTTGCATCACCAGCAACTTAAACGCACTATTCACGTTTCAGATTTCTGGTTACATGATTAGTTAAACACTCCTGAATGTTTAACAGACCTAAATGCAGGATCCTTTTCAGACCCTTTGCGTTTTCTCCCTTGACCCAATCCGTTGGTGGTCTTTCAGGTGACCTACCTGTATGTGCCTTCCCAAAGCAGTCGGCATGGTGGTTCCACCCCTTCCAGTTATACTTTTCCAGAGTATGTAAATAGATCATTAAATTATGTAACTCTAATTAAAGCTATACTTGGCGTTGGAGGGGAACTAACACAGCTGACCCCCGATGACCGTCACTGTGGTGATGGATGGAGCCGCGCGGTCACGCAAGCAGGTCCTGCCGTCTGGCTTAACCGCCCTGGTGCCTGTGGGTGTATTTCAAGGAGCGCCAAGGGCTAGCCTGGTGGGTGGTTCCGTGGGGTTTCAGGGAGGTCCTGGGGCGGGGAAGCGCCCAGCGGTTGGGAGCGCCAGAAGCTACGCTCTCGGGCACTCGCTGGGGCCACGGGGTGAACCGCGAAGGCCTCCTGACCGTCCAGTGTGGCCACCCCCAGGGACGGCTTAGAGGCCAGAACCCTGGGCACTGGCCCCCCAACACTCTCTTCCTTCCCCCCGCCAGATCCCCGTCCTTGAGAAACACCCCAGACTCAAGGTGGCCGAGGCCAGGCCTGCTGTCCATGCCTGCAACCTCCCTCGCTGGGCCCGGCCACGTCGTCTGCACCCGGCCCAGCAGCCTCTGTGTCTACTCTGCTCTTTGTTACCCATGCTCATTAGCGGAGTGACTTCAAAGGGACCCCCAGCATCCTGCGAGCCTCGCCCTCAAAATACTTCAGCGTCGACGCAGTGCTCCTAAGGTAAAGACGAGAGACCCAGTCTCGAGGGACCCTGGGTCCTCAGCTCCCATCTCACTGGCCTTTGGGTCCTGGAGTGGATGAAGGGGGTCTTCACCGGGGCCTCCGAGACACTTTCCCTCCTGCTCCCTCCTCCCTGGCCCTCCTCCCTCCCCCTCTACCCCACCCTCCTTCTCTCCGAGACCCTCAGCTTTGGGGTCCCCATCCTCAGGAGCCCTTCCCCTCTACCCCACCCTCCTTCTCTCCGAGACCCTCAGATTTGAGGTCCCCATCCTCAGGAGCCCTCACCCAGCTGCAGTTTCGGATGTATTTCTGTGGCTCTTTGGTTAATGACACCTGTATCTCCCGAGGAACTCAGACCTCTTGGGAACAGGAATCCTGTCCGTGACACCCTCCAACGGGCCCACCATGGCTGGCACAGGTCTTAGCAAACACTCCATACATCGTTTATGGAATATTCATTGGAGCAGATGACAATTACAATAAAGCTTCTAACAGAGTCTGACATGTAAGATGCCCTTTTACACACACACACACACACACATATACGTGTATATATACATATATTTCCTTTTCCCTGTCCTTTTAGTTAATCCATAGGACCATGTTACCTATTCAACGAGGTATATCATATTGGGCTGCATGTGATGTGGGTGACAAATGAAATGGCGTTTACCTTCAAAATGATTTCTAGGCCATTTGAAACAGGCAGGTCTGAGACCACATCTTCTTGACAGATACAGAGACTGGAAATTTTCCATAGAAAAGTTGCAGTGATTTCCTCAATTGGCTTGTAGTAAACTCAAGATCCCTTGGAGGAAGAAATGGCTCCTCGCTTCAGTATTCCTGCCTGCAGAATCCCAGGGACAGAGGAGCCTGGCAGGCTGCCGTCCACGGGGTCGCAAAGCGTCGGACACAGCTGAGCACAGGACCTACAAACTGCTCTCCATAAACCTCCACCTCCGTAACCGACTGTCACAGGTGCCGATGATGCCAAATTGCAGCTTATTTGTAATGATATTAGACTTCTCCCTCCCCCGTGGAGAGATGGGCAGGCAGCCTTTGATCCCGCCTAGGTGTGTTAACACCGGAACAGCAGGGAGCCCCGGGCGATGGCTCCCAGCCCAGCCCACCCCGCCGCCTCACCGCTGGCTATCCGGCTATCCGCTCGGCCTGGTGAAGGAGCGACTTGAAAGGGCCCAGGCCCAGGCCATAGCCGCGTCAGCTGCGTCCACTGGGGAAAAACGGTTTAAGGACAACAGCGTGAGAGTCACCGGTTAATTTGAGTCAACAGTGAGCATGAGATTGGGACTTCTGGTTTATATTTTGCGGCGTCTACAAACCTTCCTGCAAAGCGCCCAGGGGTGGGCAGGGCGCTTCTCACTCCGCTTTTCCGGAGCTCCGAGCCTTGCCTGCGGTCCTCACCGGGGGTGCTGCGGACCCCAGCCCACCCCTCCCCTCGTCCCCCCGGGTCCCTTCCACAGGCAGCAGACCCATCTCCCAGCAGGTGGTTCCAGGGGCCGCTGTCCTGCCCCTGGTCTGCCCCCTGCCTGCTGGGCAACACGGGACCCCTGGAGGGGCATCCTTGACCACCCTCTCCTCTCGGGAGACAGGCTGACCTCCATCCGCAGAGGGCTCCCGCCGCCTGCTAACCTTGGCGCTTGTGTCAGGACCGAAGGGTTTTCCTGATCTCCGGGGCCTCGGCCTGCAGGTCTGGAGCGGGGCTTGGCTTCCCCGCCAGAGACCAAAGCCGGGGTTGCCGCAGAGAGAGTCTCAGACCCGAGCGCTAGACCAGTGGTCAGTGACAAGGCCCTGGCCCTTCGGCTTTGCAGAAAAGACAGAAAATAGTGAAACAAGGGAGAAGGAAATGGCACCCCACTCCAGTGTTCTTGCCTGGAGAATCCCAGGGACGGGGGAGCCTGGTGGGCTGCCGTCTATGGGGTCGCACAGAGTCGGACACGACTGAAGTGACTTAGCAGCAGCAGTGAAACAAGGATTCATTAAGAGGAAAAGAGCACAGTCTGTGTGGATAGACACACGGGCCGACTCAGGGAAAGGCTGAGCTGCTGAGCTGGGCCCCCCTGGCAGTTTGCATTGCTTTCATGGAGCATCTCTTCCAGGTGTCTTTGGTCAGTTGTTGTAACTTCCCTGGTTTGCAGCCCATATTTGGGTTATCTCAGGATCCTCCCAAGTGGGCGCACGCACCTCTTGGCTAAGATAGACTGTACTGACCAGGGTCTGAACCCACATCTCCTGCACTGACGGGTGAGTTCTTCACCCCTGAGCCATCAGAGAAGCCTGTCTGTACAACACCATTTAAAAACCATTTCTGAATGTCACCCATGATGGATATAATAAAAGCATATTTTTAAAGAGTCAATAACTTAAAAATTACGGAAAATCATTGAAAACGCAGTTGCTGATGTGGTGACAGCTTTGGCAGGAATTAAGGAGCATGAACCAGGGGCAAAGCTACAGGTCCTGCATCGTGTGTCTGCGTGTGTGTACTGAGTCGTGTCCAGCGTTTTGCGGCCCATCGACTGTAGACTGACCGGCCCCGCTGTCCGTGGGATTTCCCAGGCAAGAACACTGGAGCGGGTTGCCACTTCTTTCTACAGGGGATCTTCCCAACCCAGGGATCAAATTCGAATCTCCTGCATTGCAGGCAATTTCTTTACCACTGAGCTACCTGGGAAACCCAGATACAGTATCATATGTGAAATTAATTCATTGAATCATCCTAGGCAAACTCAGGCAAAATGAGTGGAATCCAGAAGTGGGCAAAGATATGTAGGATATTATTAATCTGATATTTAATAAAAATAAAACATAAACTGTGTGAGGATTGTTATAATGACATGTGTCATGACGTGGGCCCTGGCCACGCACTCTTGTACCACACAGAGGTTACTGGTCCATTTTGAATGAGACACTTGGAAGATTTTAGTGTGTGATGAATGCAAAGAAAGAGTTCCAAATGTGCTGACCTTCTCTGAGATAACAAACAACTACTAGATTGCTACCTGGCGGAGTTAAAAAGTCTAGCCAAGACCCTTCAAGGTAAAGATAAGATTACCTCATTTTATTAACTCTAGTCCATAGTTTGCATTGGGGTTTGGTCTTAGAGGTGTACATTCTATGCTGCTGCTGCTGCTAAGTCGCTTCAGTTGTGTCCAACTCTGTGTGACCCCATAGATGGAAGCCCACCAGGCTCCCCAGTCCCTGGGATTCTCCAGGCAAGAACACTGGAGTGGGGTGCCATTTCCTTCTCCAATGCAGGAAAGTAAAAAATGAAAGGGAAGTCACTCAGTCATGTCCGACTCTTCGTGACCCCATGGACTGCAGCCCACCAGGCTCCTCCGCCCACATTCCGTAAACGTTGACAAACGTGCACTGCTGTGTGTCTACCACATTAGTATCATACGGGCTAGTTTTACTGCCCTAAAAATCCCATGCTCAGCCTATTTACCCCCCGCCTCCCGCCGCTTCTCAGCCCCTGGCAACAATGACCACTTTATTGTCTTCTTGGTTTTTATGTTTTCCAAATGCCGTATAGTTGGGCTCGTACAGTATGTAGCCTTTTCAGAAAGGCTTCTTTCACTTAGGAATATACATGTAAGATTCCTCCGTGTCTTTTCACGATTTGACGTCTCGTTTCTTTTTAGCGCTGAACCATATTCCATGGTCTGGATGGACCCCGCTATTTATCCATCAGCTACTGTAGAGCATCTTGACTGCTTCCAAATTTTGGTGATTATGAATAAAGCTGCTATAAACATCTGTCTTTGTGTGGACATTAATATTCGCCTCTTTTGAATAAATACCAAGGAGCACCATTGCTGAGTCTTGTGGTCAGAGTATGTTCAGTGTTACTAGAAACTGCCAAACTGTCTTCCAAAGTGCCTGTACGCTCTCCGCTCCCGTCAGCAGTGAACGGATCCTGGTCAGCACTTGGAATTGTCAGTGTTCCAGACCAGACAATGGCCATTCTTTTCTTCTTTTAAAACTTTTTATTTTATATTGAAGTATAGCCAATTAACAGTCAATTCTAAAGGAAACCAGTCCTGAATATTCATTGGAAAGACTGATGCTGAAGCTGAAGCTCCAATACTTTGGCCACCTGATGAAAGAACTGACTCACTGGAAAAGACCCTGATGCTGGTAAAGATCGGAGAAGGCAATGGCACCCCACTCCAGTACTCTTGCCTGGAAAATCCCATGGGCGGAGGAGCCTGGTAGGCTGCAGTCCATGGGGTCGTGAAGAGTCGGACACAACTGAGCGACTTCACTTTCACTTTTCACTTTCATGCACTGGAGAAGGAAATGGCACCCCACTCCAGTGTTCTTGCCTGGGGAATCCCAGGGACTGGGGAGCCTGGTGGGCTGCCGTCTATGGGATCGCACAGAGTCGGACACGACTGAGGCAGCTTAGCAGCAGCAGCAGCAGCTGGAAAAGATCGAAGGCAGGAGGAGAAGGGGACGACAGATTGTGAGACGGTTGGATGGCATCACCGACTTGATGGTCATGAGTTTGAGTAAGCTCTGGGAGATGGTGATGGACAGGGAGGCCTGGCTATAGTCCATGGGGTCGCAAAGAATTGGACACGACTGAGTGACTGAACTGATAGCTGATGAACAGCGTGGTGATAATTTCAGGCGGACTCAGCCATCCATGTTCGGGTATCCGTTCTCCCCCAGACTCCCCTCCCGTCCGCCACATAGCACTGAGTGGAGTTCCATGAGCTGTCCAGTAGGTCCCTGCTGGTTAGACACTGGCTGTTCCAGCAGGTGTGCAGGGGTATCTCTTTCTAACTTGCATTTCCCTGATGCCATGTGATGTGGAGCATCTTTTCAAACGCTTCTCTGTACGTCTTCTTTGGTCAGTAGTCTTTTAAGATCTTTGGCCCATTTTTTGATTGTACATATTTCTGATTGTTGACTTTCAAGTATCTTTTGTATATTTTTAATGCAAACCCTCAGATATTTTTAATGATTTGGTTTTATTATTGGCTGCAGCTTGTGGGATCTGAGATCCTTTACTAGGGATCAAACCCAGGGCCTCCTGCAGTAGAAACTGAAAGCCTTAACCCTTGGGCCGCCAGGGAGGTCCCCCGTCAGGTATGTTTCTGCAGATATTTCCTTGACTCCCTGACTTGTCTCTGCAGTGCTTCAGCTGCGTCTCCCTCAGAGCCCGCGTTTTTCGTTTTAATGAAGTGCGGCGCATCAGCTTTTCCTTTCATGGACTGCACTGCTTTTAGCGTGGTGGCTTAAAAACTCCTTGCCAAAGCAAGGTCACCTAGCTTTCTTCCTGCATCCTCTTCTAGAAGTCTTATACGTCTGCCTTTCACATTTGGAGGCTGCCAAGGTGGTGCAGTGGTCAAGAATCCGGGAGACACTGTCAAAAGATTGAGGAGACAAATCTGAGACTGGGAGGAAATATTTGCAAGAACATTTCTGAGGGCGAACTTCCCAAGAACCCTCACATGCCTCGAATTAGATGATTATACTGTGGCTCTTGGTTACAAGGTTAATATATGATGATCGACTTTCCAATACACCAACAGTGAATGATTGGAATTGAAAGTTAAAAACACAGGCATCCTTGCGTCACTTGCAGTCTTAAAGGAGGAGAATTCGGTCTTTAACCTGTAATTGTGATGGTGGCTGTGGGGTTCTGTAGATGGTCTTCATGAGGGAGAGGAGGCGCTTCTCCATGCCCAGTTTGCCGAGAGAGTTTATGCCACTGGGTACCAAAACTGTCCAAATCATTTTTGTGTGCCAATGGATTACTTAGCCTGTTAATACGCTGGTTTGCACTGATTGACTTTTGAATATTGATCTAGCTTTGGATATTTGGAAATTCTACTTGGTCATGGTGTTTTATTTCTTTGTATACATGGCTGGATTGGGTTTGCTAATATTTTGTAGAGAATTTTTGAGTATATGTTCATGAGAGAGATTACTCCATATATATATATATATATATATATTTTGAAGAGAGTACATATTTTGGACTTTGCTGTTAGGGTAAATACTAGCTAGCCTCATGAAATGAGTTGGCAAACATTTCTTCCTCATCCATTTTCTTGGAGAGATTGTATAAAATTTTGCATTAATTCTTACTTTGAAATAAAAGAAAGAAAGTGAAGTTGCTCAGTCGTGTCCAACTCTTTGTGACCCACAGACTCTAGTCCATTAGATTCCTCCATCCATGAGACTTTCCAGGCAAGAATACTGAAGTGGGTCGCCTTTTCCTTCTCCAGGAGATCTTCCTGATCCAAGTACTGAACCCGGGTCTCCCACATTGTAGACAGATGCTTTACCGTCTGAGCCACCAGGGCAGCCCAATTTTTACTTAGATGTTAGATAGAATTACCTTGTGAAATCATCTGAGACTGGATATTTCTAAATTCAATTTCTTTCACGGTTTTAAGACTTCTGAGGTTAAGAAGGTTATCTTTCTCATCTTGGCTGAGTTTTGGTACTTTGTGCGTTTGAGAATTGACTCCATCGTGATCAGAGAACAAATTCTGTATGATTTCAGCTTTTAAAAATTTGCTTACATTTCAATTTTTGTTTTGCTTCTTCTGTTTCTCATTCCTCTATTTTTCTTTTCTTGATTTCCTTTGGATTATCTCAGCATATTTTAAAATACCATTTTTATTTATTTATAACATTTTTGATCATATCATTCTATGTCGTTTTCCTATTCTAGATATTATGACACATTTAAGTTACTTAGCGTGGCCTGCTCAACATCTTAGCACTCTGAGTGAAATATTGAATGGTTACTCCCATTTAGGTCCTTAATTCTTTCTGCTTTTAAAATAAAATTGTCTTGAGTATTTCCTCTGCACACATGGAACACTGCGTGAAATAGTGTTATAATGTTTGCGTCACGCGTCAAATCTAAGAATCTCGTGAGAAGGATAGTCTACTATCTTGACCCAGTGAATTACTCTGGTACAGCCGCCGTAATAAAATCCCACAGGCCGAGCGGCTTAAAGAATAGAAGTTCATTTCTCACAGTTCCGGAGGCTGGAGGCCAAGATCAAAGCACCAGCAGGCTGGGTTCCTGGTGAGAGATCTCTTCCTGGCTTGCAAAGGGCGGTCCTCACGTGGCCTTCCTTTGTGTGAGAGCAGCCTGGTGTCCCTTCCTCTTCCCGAGGAACACCAGTCTTCTTGGACCAGGGCCCCATCCTTAGGTGACCTTACTTTCTTTTTAAAAGGCTCTGTCTCCAGACATGTCGCATAGAGGGTTAAGGCTTCAGCACAAGGATTTGGGGGGAACATAACCCAGTCCATAACACTTAACGCTTTTTTTCCCTTTCTGGAAAGAATAGCGACCACCTCGTGCATGTATGCGCCGTCTTGTGCAGGAGCCATGCTGGCCTTCTCTGCATCAGTCCAGTTTTAGTATACGTATTGCCAAAGCGATTCTTCCAGTATTTTCTCGAATGCTTAGACAATTCTTGTTGATTGAGCCTGTTTCTCACCATAGAATCTGTTTCTCACATAGATTTTTTTTTTCCCTTTATGACACAGATCACTTTTGAAAGCAAGTTATGAGTGTTAATAACATCCCTTTGTCTTAGTTGACTGAATCTCAACATGTCCTTAAAACATTATAACTATAGCACTTTAGAGAAACCAGTTGGCAATATGTAGGCTGAAAATCAGATAATAGCATTACAGCAATATTCAGCTCCTAAATCTGGTCATTTTAGTGACGTTGTGTAAGAAAATGACTTTTTTTACGGGGAAATATATGATAGAATAGTTACGAGTAAAGGGTCATTATGTTTATGACTTTCTCTCAAATGATGAGCTAATAATAATAACATTAGCATAATTATATGTATACATATAAAAACATGTAAAAAGAGAGACAGGGAGTCATAAAACATGCATTTAATGTGACACAACGTGAAATATGTTTGCAATTGACACAAGTAGCTAAAGGACTTATGGGAGTAAAGGACTTACGGGAGTTCATTGTATAATTCTTGTAAGTTTGTATAAATTTGAAATTCTTTCAAACTAAGCAGTTAGAAAAACCTTAGGGAACTTCTCTGGTGGTGCAGTGGGTAAAAATTCACCTGGCAATGCAGGGGACATGGGTTCGATCCCCGGTGCAGGATGATTCCACAGGCCACAGGGTCCACGTGCCACAGCTACTGAGCCTGCGTGCTCTCGGACCCGAGAGCCACGGCTCCTGATCGCAAGTGCTGCAACTCCTGAAGCTGGAGCCCCTGGAGCCTGCGCTCCGTAGAAGCCACTGCAATGAAGCCTGGTCCCCTCTCGCTGCAACCAGAGAAAGCCCGCACCAAATGAAGACCCAGCGCAGCCAAAAAAAGAAAAAAATGAGAACTCTTAGAGTTCACAGCTGAAAAGATGAGAACTCTTAGAGTTAAAAAGAAAATTTTCTCCCGACTTTACCTCCTGGGAGTATCATAGATTTCAAGATAGCGTTACCTTATTTTTCTTTCAGAATATTAGCCTGGCTAGTAAAGATAGAGCGAAAGCAAAATTACAGTGCTAACTTCAACTGTAACCAATTGTCAGCGTGCGTTTCCAAGTACAGAAAACAGGTAAACAGAAGTTGGCATTTTATTGATTCTCAAGGATGATCCAGTGATACTGTGTAAGATGTGCAGAACCCGTGGGAAAGTGTCCCTTCATCAGCTGGTTGACAGCTTGCTATGAATTAGAAAAGTCTGAGACACAAACTGCAGACAGATGAGTCTTCTGCAGCTGAAGATTGGAAGAAATCCAACCAGGCTCTTGTATAGATATGGCGGTTGAATGGCGCTCTGATTAAAGTGGGATAATCGCATGAAACACTTGTAAACAAGGACAACTGTTCAGAAATGGAGATGATTGATTTGACCACTTCAGTTAATTTCAGTTCAGTTCAGTCGCTCAGTCGTGTCCGACTCTCTGTGACCCCATGGACTACAACACGCCAGGCCTCCCTGTCCATCACCAACTCCCAGAGTTGACTCAAACTCATGTTCATTGTGTTGGTGATGCCATCCAGCCATCTCATCTTCTGTCGTCCCCTCTCCTCCTGCCTTCAATCTTTTCCAGCATCAGGGTATTTTCCAATGAGTCAGTTTTTTGCATCAGGTGGCCAAAGGATTGGAGTTTCAGCCTCATCATCAGTCCTTCCAATAAATATTCAAGACTGATTTCCTTTAGGAGGGACTGGTTGAATTTCCTTGCAGTCCAAGGGACTCTCAAGAGTCTTCTCCAACACCACAGTTCAAAAGCATCAATTCTTTGGCACTCAGCTTTCTTTATAGTCCAAACACATCTATACATGACTACTGGAAAAACCATAGCTTTGACTTGGACCTTTGTTGGCAAAGTAATGTCTCTGCTTTTTAATATGCTGTCTAGGTTGGTCATAACTTTTCTTCCAAGGAGTAAGTGTCTTTGAATTTCATGGCTGCAGTCACCATCTGCAGTGATTTTGGAGCCCCCCAAAATAAAGTCAGCCACTGTTTCCCCATCTATTTGCCATCAAGTGATGGGACCAGATGCCATGATCTTGATTTTCTGAATGTTGAACTTTAAGCCAACTTTTTCACTCTCCTCTTTCACTTTCATAAAGAGGCTTTTTAGCTCCTCTTCACTTTCTGCCATAAAGGTGGTGTCATCTGCATATCTGAGGTTATTGATATTTCTCCTGGCAATCTTGATTCCAGCTTGTGCTTCGTCCACTTCCAGCTTGACCACTTCAGAGCAGCATAACTTCCAAAATGAGAAGAGAAAATGAATACAGGTTACAAAGGGACAGTGTGTCAGAGACCTCAGATCTGGACGTATTTGAGAATGCTTATAAACTCTGAGAAACACAAGTTCTGACTAAAACAGGGAAATAAAATATTTGAAAACCTTTGAATCTGTTTCGTCTGGAGAACTGGAAGGGCAGGCCTGCTGGAGTGGGAGAGACCAGATGCTTTCTGGCAAAGACACTGGGCTGGAGAAGACAGGGCACCCGTCTGGCTCCAGCACTTTGGGCCCGTGTGAGAGGAGCCGGACCCAGCTGGACGGGCAGGCTGACCTGGTCCCGAGTCCTGGGAACAGTGATTGGCACCTGAGCATCCAAACTCACCCAGGTTCCCCTGGGCACCCTGAGTGCCAGGAAGCCTCCTTCACCCGTGTGCTTTGTACCCCAGTGCAACGCTGAGGCCTGTGAGTAAGGAGGAAATGGGCCCCCAGTGGGGCCCCGCCTGGGGAGAGCCCCCGCCCGCGCCCCGCGGCCGGCCCGGCAGTGACGTCACACTACAGCGGGCAGACGGCCGGGAAGACCCTGTACCTGGTGCCCCAAATGCTTACAGAAGCAGCAGCGAGAGGAGCCAGGGAAAATACGGAGGAGGTCGTCAGGACTGTGCTGTATCTGAAGCACCCCATTCCTTCCTAACCGGAGCATACGAGGCCCAGCTCCCTCGCCGGCGCTCTGCATGAGACGCCGCGCCGGCGTAACGCGGACAGGGAGGTCCCGGCACCTGCAGCCGGAGCCGGTGTGCACGCACGTCTTAACCCGGGAGCAGCCTCCCTGAGACGCGGGGCTCAGCCACCCCGGGCTGCGTTTGGAACCTTAGCCTTGAGTGACAGGGGACCTTGCCCCGCGCCGCCCCCGGTCCGGGTACAGAACGCTGAGGCGAGATCCCCACTTTGTGAGTTGTGGTGGAAATTGGAGGGCCACGCTCGGCTGCCGGGGCCGGTGAACTGTGGCACGGGAGGATATTTATTAAAAGATATCTCTCGTTCCTCCTCAGGGCCTTCTTTCTCGGCTTACGGAGAGGAGGGAACAGCGTGAACAGCGAGAAACCGCAGCGCCGCGACCCCGAGGCCCGCAGCAGGTGAGCTGGGGGGGTGTGCGCCCTCCAGTCCCTGCTGGACCGCCCTCCCCCTGTCTCTTATACACATAAAGGAAAGGCACCAGACCGAGAAGATGGTCTGTCTCTTATACACATCTCCCCACCCTGCGCGCCTGTGGATTCCGCTCGTTCAGCTGAGAGCAGGCCCAAGGTGCCAGGGGTTCAAAGTGAAATTCAGTGGTGGAGACGAAGAAAAGAAAAGCCACAGACAAATGCTTTTCTTTACCGTGAGAAGAGCAAAGGCTCCCTTTCCTGAGATAAAGGGGTTCTCCTCACTATCTGAAGTGCCAGCCTCAAAGCCAGATACACTGGCTCAGTCTCCCAAAAGCATGTCAAGGCCACGTTAGGATAACCTGAGTCATATTTGAGCTTCTTAGGGTGCGAGTGAATTCTTGAAACTCCTGGGATTTTGCTGCACAAACTTTCCCCTAAAGGTTTACTGTCGTTGGTTATGAAAGCATCGGAATCTGTTTAATTCATTTATAGGCTGAAGTTGAAGGGAGTGAGCTCCAGAATTCTCCCAGGCTCAGAATAAGGTCAAAGACCCACACCTGCAGTAAGGTCTCCTGTGCACAAAGCACACAGGGGTCTCCTGGCAGTCAGACGAGGGACTTTGAGAAGATGATCTTCTTAGCAACTCGTTCAGACCGTAAAATGCCATGAATATTCATGTGTAGAAATCTAGGGACCAGACTATAGCCGCCACCCCAACAGGACAAGTAAGCTGGAAACACGCACACACTAATGCCTTTCACCTGTGAAACACACCTTGTCCTGCAACTAATATGAAAGTGAAAGTGTTAGTCGCTCAGTCGTGTCCGACTCTTTGCGACTCCATGGACCGTAGCCCACCAGTCTCCTCAGTTCATGGAATTCTCCAGGCAAGAATACTGGAGTGGGTAGCCGTTCCCTTCTCCAGGGGATCTTCCTGACCCAGGGATGCAACCTGGGTCTCCTGTGTTGCAGGCAGATTCTTTGCTGTCTGAGCCTCCAGGGAAGCCCGTCACTGACGTAGTCTATCTTGAAATCTGATTCCTTAAGCGAAGGGGTAAGTGGTAAGCAGGTGCTGTGGGACTGACGGACTCCTCCGCTGTTTCTGGCCTCCCTTCCTGGGTCATCCTCAGCTGTGTGACCATCCCCAGACGTGCTGGGTCGCAGTGGTCAGCTGGGGCACCTGTAAAATGCGCAGTTCTAGGCCTTTCCCCAGAGACTCGGTTTGAGTGGGTCTCTGGGGGGACCCAGGAATCTGTGCTGTTATCAAACTTCTCAGCGAATCCCCGTGATTCTGAGGATTAGACAAACACGGGAAATCCTGAATCAGAGCCCCTGCCCGTGGCCACCGGTGCTGGCTCGGTCTGGTGGACATGAAGCTAAGGGATGGCTCACGGGCTCAGCCCTTCCTTGGCTCCAAGTGGGCCGTGCACGTCCCCACCAAGGCCTCAGGGGTCTGAAAACTCAACCCAGCGGCCCTGATTTCTGAGTCCTCCCTTTCTCCACCTTCCTGGTCCCATTTGTTTCTTGGTTTCTTTTCATCCATTTGGAATTTTCTCTAACCTGATATTCTATCACTTGGCATTCAGCTGGTTTTATTGGTTGGTCAAAAAGTTCGTTTGGGTTTTCCCATAACATCTTATAGACAAATCTAAATGAATTCTTTGGCCAACCCATTACTTTAGCTTTCTATTTCTATTTTTTTTTAAAAATTTCTCCTCTTCTACACTTAGGGTGATATAATTTGCATCACTATTTTTGAATGTTTAAAATGTTGTCTCAAATACTGCGCTTGATGCTCCCTTAATTACCCTGTGCTAAATCGCGTGCTCTGGTTCCCGCAAGTCTTAGCCTGGGAGTCCGCTGTCCGTGAGATGTTTCGGCAGTCCAGTGGCATTAACGTTATCTTGTCAACTAGTTTATCCCAGAAGGCCAGGGCAGGGAAGTCTAAGTATTAATATTTGTAGCATACCCAGAATATTTTGACATAGATCCAAAAGCATTATAAATATAAAATTCAGAGAGTAACTGCTAGGGTTACGCAACACCGTAAACAACGATACTGAGTCCAAGCTCATACTAGACGGGCCAGTAAACTGAGAGACGAGCTGTTGGGGCAAGGAAAGGCACCAGACCGAGAAGATGGTAGACTCGTGTCCCAGAGAACCATCCTGCTTAAGTTAGAAGTCAGGCCTCTTTGTACTAAAAGGGGAGGGAGGAAAGCCAAGCGTCTGGTGGGCCCAGGCAGCCTCTTGAGGGGACACGTTACTCCTTCCTACACCATCCGCGTGTGGGCTTGGCCACCATGCTTCCTGCGAAGATATTTTAGCTTAATGCTCCTAACCTGCAAGACAAGGTTCCCAAAGGTGGGCCGCTGTGTATAATCTAAACTTACAGTCAATGTCCCTTTAGAGATTAACTTGTAATAGGCTACAAAGGTTCTTCCTTCTTCCAGCAGCGCTGCGCACACTGACTGTGTGTAATACCTGAATCCCTGCACTAGAAATATAAAGAGGAGTAAGGACCCATCCTTGACAGCCTTAGATTCTAGCTTCAGAGGTAAGACACAAAAAATAAAAATAAAACGTTTCTTTCAGGCCAAGATTATCTGTAAATCAGATACGAAGGATTCTCAAAGTAAAAGGTATCTTAGTCGCTTACATCAGATGTATTCCACTTCGCTCGCTAACATGGAGTTCTCCAGGAGGTAAGTCTCTTTCTAACACAGACATGGATGCTTATTTCAGATGCCTTTGCACAGTCACATCCGTGGTGTTTTCACAGAGGTGTGAAAGAACTGCCGCTACACAGCATGGTACCAACACTGTTTTCCAGCGAAAGAAGCGTCACAAACCCAATCAGTGAGAATCTGCTGCTGTTGTTCAATCATTAAGTTGTGGCGGTTCTTGCAGCCCCATGGACAGTAGCCCTCCAGGCTTCTCTCTCCATGGGATTTCCCAGGCACGAATACTGGAGTGGAGTAACTAGCATAATGTAAATCTAAAAAGTAAGCAAAAGTAACCCTGTCCTTTGGGGTCATCAAGACTGTAGGAGGTGGTGGTAGAGAGGAGACGAAGGGATGGTTATCTCAGAGGATTACGTAACCCTTCCCTCCAGACTGCAAATTGTTAAAGCCTCTCACTCATGCAGATTTAAAATCAGCGTTGCTCACACCAAACATGCAGATACCAGCAGAATGGAGCCCAGTCCAGGCACGCACCAGGAGCAAGAGAATGTGGCACTTGGTGAGCAAGGCGCCCCAGCTGGGCTCTTGGTGGGTGCAGGGTCCACAATGCACAAGCTTGGGGTTGGTGGGTGTGTGTGCTCAGCCACTCAGCCGTGTCCAGCTCTTTGTGACCCTAAGGACCGAGGCCTGCTAGGCTCCTCTGTCTGTGGGATTCTCCAGGCAAGAACACTCGAGCGCGTAGCCATGCCGTCCTCCACGGGCTCTTCCTGACCCAGAGATCAAGCCCAAGCGTCCTGAGTCTCTGCACTGGCAGGTGGATTCTATACCTCTGTGCCACCTGGGAAGCCCGATGGGTGGATAAGGGTGACACAAAAGCAAATATTAAAAAGACACATACTTTTTTTTTTCAATCAGCTCTTTAATCACTCATTTCAGTCACATAGAAAATACGCTCCATGCTGTGTTGACAGTTTGATGGTAAGATGTTTAAACATCAAAGTAGGAGATTAAAAATGATAAGTTATGCGGTGAAGGATGTGAAATACACTGACATATAATATAGGTTGATTTACAGCTATACAATAGCTGTTGTAAATCTCAGAGCAGGCCTTGAGACCGTGGGCCGCGTGAGTTGATGTGGCAGCTCAGCTCGTCCACGGGGCCCTGGTCCCACGTGGAGGGAGATGCTGTGCTGATCAGACGCTGGTCAGGGGTGCACGGGGGCTGCCTCTGCGTCCCTTCCCTGGGGGCGGGCTGCCTGCACACACACCTCTCAGCCCTACCTTAAAATTTAGTTTTCCAGATTTTTGTATTCATAGAAGTGTCGGATGCCCAGTCGACCATTCTGTTTTAAAACATGGGACTTCCCTGGAAATCCTGTGGTTACAACTCCAAACTTCCGACACAGAGGACACGGGTTCGATCCCTTGTGGGGGAACTTGGATCCCACATGCCAAAGGGCAACTAAGCGCGCACGGTGTCAGCAGAGAGGCCAGCACGCTGCAGCTAGAGCAGCACAACCCAAACTCACCTTTAAAAAGTAAAGAAAGCATATTTTTCTGATTTAAACCCTCCCAACCCTGCAAACGGAGAAGGCAACGGCACCCCACTCCAGTACTCTTGCCTGGAAAATCCCGAGGAGCCTGGTAGGCTGCAGTCCATGGGGTTGCTAGGAGTCGGACACAACTGAGTGACTTCCCTTTCACTTTTCACTTTCATGCGTTGGAGAAGGAAATGGCAACCACTCCAGTGTTCTTGCCTGGAGAATCCCAGGGACGGGGGAGCCTGGTGGGCTGCCGTCTATGGGGTCGCACAGAGTCGGACACGACTGAAGCGACTTAGCAGCAGCAGCAATGAAAGACTGATGCTGAAGCTAAAACTGCAATATTTGGCCACCTGATGTGAAGAACTGACTCATTGGAAAAGACCCTGATGATGGGGAAGATTGAAGGCAGGAGGAGAAGGGGACGACAGAGGATGAGGTGGTTGAATGGCATCACTGACTCAAGGAAAATGAGTTTGAGTTTCTCCAGGAGTTGGTGATGGACAGGGAAGCCTGGCGTGCTGCAGTCCATGGGGTCACAAAGAGTCAGACATGACTGGGCGACTGAACTGAACTGATTGAATAAATTTCTTGGTCCATCTCACTTAGAGTTGTTTCCTTTCCCTAATCAAACCCTAACACATTAAAAAGAAAAAATGGGAAAGCATTTCAGAGTTTTGTGCAGGAGAAGATATGATCTGAATAAACTGTGTGGAGAATGGACAGAAGAGCGGCCAGTGTGCCTGCGGAGACCAGCGGGGTGGGGTGTGGGTAGAATCTGGACAAAATGAGGTGGTGGCTTTGTCTGAGCTGGACGCCAGTGGAGATGGTGAGCCGGCAGAAGCAAAAAGAAGTACAGCAGGTGGAAGTTTCTCCCTGGCCTTGCTGATGCTATAAAAGAATCCCCCAAATAAATGGGCTCCTTAGAGAAAAGTGCTGTCTGATGGAAATGTGTGGGCACTTCTATTTTTTATGAGTGACATCATACAGAGCGGCAGTGCTCCATAAAAGCTGTACTTAGAGCTGACATTTGATTTGTGACTAAAATATTTTAAACACCACCTAATACTTCGTTTGAATACTTCCATCAAGCGCAGGTTCAAGCCTTTGACACGCCTCCTCTCAGGCAGCATCGGTCGGGTGGCTGAACAATAGTGACACAGAGAATCTCCCTTCACACACGTCACCGCATGTCCACTTACCCAAATATTTATGGTTAAGTGGCTCTATTGTGTGGAGATTTATAAGTTTTCCTATTAAATGCTGTCCAAAGATCAATAGCCATGCCTGAATAAAGAAAAAGAAATCCAACAACCTCAGTGCGCAGAGCAGTAATGGGACCCAGCAAGCTTTTCAAACTGTGACATAAATAAAACAAAGTCATGGACTTCCTTTGGTGGTCCAGGGGTTGGGACTCTGGGCTTCCACTGCAGGGGGCACAGGTTCAATGCCACATGCTGTGCAGTGAGGCCAAAAAATAGAAATGAAAAAACAAACAAAAAAAACACTCAGGGATACAAATGAGCAACTTGTATCTACAACTCAAAGGAAAATGGTGGGTTTCATCCCCCAGTTTCTTTCTTCTATTTGACTAAGAAAGTAAATAAGAGAAGGTAAGAGAAACCCAAGTAAGATGGTAGGTGTTGCAAGAGGGCATCAGAGGGCAGACACACTGAAACCATACTCACAGAAAACTAGTGAATCTAATCACACTAGGACCACAGCCTTGTCTAACTCAACGAAACTATGCCATGCCCTGTGGGGCAACCCAAGATGGGCAGGTCATGGTGGAGAGGTCTGACAGAATGTGGTCCACTGGAGAAGGGAATGGCAAACCACTTCAGTATTCTTGCCTTGAGAACCACATGAACAGCATGAAAAGGCAAAATGATAGGATACCAAAAGAGGAACTCCCCAGGTCAGTAGGTGCCCAATATGCTACTGGAGATCAGTGGAGAAATAACTCCAGAAAGAATGAAGGGATGGAGCCAAAGCAAAAACAACACCCAGTTGTGGATGTGACTGGTGATAGAAACAAGGTCCGATGCTGTAAAGAGCAATACTGCATAGGAACCTGGAATGTTAGGTCCNCTGGAGATCAGTGGAGAAATAACTCCAGAAAGAATGAAGGGATAGAGCCAAAGCAAAAACAATACCCAGTTGTGGATGTGACTGGTGATAGAAACAAGGTCCGATGCTGTAAAGAGCAATATTGCATAGGAATCGGAATGTTAGGTCCCTGAATCAAGGCAAATTGGAAGTGGTCAAACAGGAGATGGCAAGAGTGAATATCAACATTTTAGGAATCAGCGAACTAAGATGGAATGGAATAGGTGAATTTAACTCAGATGACCATTATATCTACTACCGTGGGCAAGAATCCCATAGAAGAAATGGAGTAGCCATGATAGTCAACAGATGTTCAAGTTGGATTTAGAAAAGGCAGAGGAACCAGAGATAAAATTGCCAGCATCTGTTGGATCATTGAAAACGCAAGAGAGTTCCAGAAAAACATCTACTTCTGCTTTATGGACTATGCCAAATCCTTTGACTGTGTGGATCACCACAAACTGTAGAAAATTCTTCAAGAGATGGGAATACCAGACCATCTGACTTGCCTCTTGAGAAATCTGTATGCAGGTTAGGAAGCAACAGTTAGAACTGGACATGGAACAACAGACTGGTTCCAAATAGGAAAAGGAGTGCATCAAAGCTGTATATTGTCACCTTGCTTATTTAACTTCTATGCAGAGTACATCATGAGAAACGCTGGGCTGGAAGAAACACAAGCTGGAATCAAGATTGCCAGGAGAAATATCAATAACCTCAGATATGCAGATGACACCACCCTTATGGCAGAAAAAGAAGAAGAACTAAAGAGCTTTTTGATGAAAGTGAAGAGCAAAAAAGTTGTTTAAAACTCAACATTCAGAAAACTAAGATCATGGCATCCAGTTCCATCACTTCGTGGCAAGTAGATGGGGAAACAGTGAAAACAGCAGCATATTTTATTTTTTTTGGGTTGCAAAATCACTGCAGATGGTGACTGCAGCCATGAAATTAAAAGACGCTTACTCCTTGGTAGAAAAGTTATGACCAACCTAGACAGCATATTAAAAAGCAGAGACATTACTTTGCCAAGAAAGGTCCGTCTAGTCAAGGCTATGGTTTTCCAGTAGTCATGTATGGATGTGAGGGTTGAACTATAAAGCTGAGCACAGAAGAAATGATGCTTTTGAACTGTGATGTTGGAGAAGACTCTCGAGAGTCCTTTGGACTGCAAGGAGATCCAACTAGTCCATTCTAAAGGAGATCAGTCTTGAATATTCATTGGAGGGACTGATGTTGAGGGTGAAAGTCCAATTCTTTGGCCGTCTGATGCGAAGAGCTGACTCATTGGAAAAGACCCTGATGCTGGGAAAGATTGGGGGCAGGAAGAGAAGGGGACGACAGAGGATGAGATGGCTGGGTGGCATCACTTACTCAATGGACATGAGTTTGAGTGAACTCCGGGAGTTGGTGATGGACAGGGAGGCTGGGCGTGCTGCAGTCCATGGGGTCACAAAGAATCAGACATGAGTGAGCTAGTGAACTGACTGAACCCTGCAAAAACAGACCCATACTGTGATAGTGGCAGAGAGAGGCTGAGAAGGTTTCCAAGCCTCTCCATCAGGCGAGACTTTGGAAGCCTTTGTTGGAAAAGGCTGCAGGTCGAGAGTGGCCTCTGTCGTCCTAATTCATCTTGATTCTGAGGAGGCCTTGCTGCCACTGTGCTCCCCACAGCCACATCCCCCAACCCCAGTCCTCCCACCAGCATGCTGCACCCCAGCGCTCTGCTTGCTGGGGAGGTGGGACAGCTGGGGACAGGCAGCCTTGGGGCCGGTGACGCCAGTTCAAGTCCTGCCGTTCAGGACACTCTGTTCACTTTCCTCGGGCCCGTTCCGTGCTGTGTGTCCCTTGCAGCCTGAGTCCTTAGGGGGACGGTCTCGGGAAGAGAAGGGCCGTGTTTGCCTCCCCAGGCAGGAGCCCACGAGCGCCCCGTGGGGCCCGCCGGCACCCCGCACCAGCCTCGCCCTGGCCGCTCAGCTGGCGTCCGGGGGCGCCCTTCTGTGACCGCCCCCCTGTGACACCCGACGACGCGCCCGGGGGTGTGGACGCCAGCGCCGTGCCCAGTGTCACGCAGATCTTGTCACTCCTCCCTGGACGTGTAACGGGAAGAGGAGAACTTTGTTCAACCTGGAGGCCCTCTTCTCTAGGAACGGGCTCCCGGAGCTGGCCGGGCTGGACACCACCTCGGGGCTGTTTCCCGTGAAGTGACTTCACAGATCTCACAGCCTGATGACTGCGCAGATCCCGTGGGTTCTTGGGCGAAGGAGTGGTCTTGTGGTCATTTGCAGGGAAAAGCGTCTCCCTCTCTTAGTGGCCAATTCAGACCCCGCGATTAGCATTTGAATCAGGCCGCCCTGCTGTTTTGATTGAAAAGAGAAACCCAACCTTTGTTGTTGCAATTCAGGGGCGTAAGTGATTTTCTCCCCTCCTTTAATCAGGGCAGAGAGTTGGGGGAAATGGCAATCTATACTGGGGGAAAGGTGTGGTCTGGCCTCGGAAATGCAAACGCAGCTCCTGTCCCAAAGCTGAAGCTGCCAGAGACCAGCCCCTCGTGCGGCAAGTGACGCTCAGCCTGGGAGACCCCCGCCCCCATTAGCCAGCTGCCCTGTCCATCAGAGGCTGGCTGGATGTCTTCAAAATATTATCCTCTTGTTTGCATTAAACCAACCCCAATAATTACGGCTTCCCAGGTGGCGCTAGTGGTAAAGAAACCGCCTGCCAGTGCAGGAGACATGGGTTCGGTCCCTGGGTCGGGAAGGTCCCCTGGAGGAGGAAAGGGCGCCCACTCCAGTGTTCTTGCCTGGAGAGTCCCATGGACAGAGGAGCCTGGCGGCTGCAGTCCACAGGGTCACAAAGAGTCGGGCACGACTGAAGCGACTGAGCATGCGCGCACAGCGGGACAGACGTAGCCGGGAGGTGGTCACGGCCTCCCCTTTGCTGGCTGATCCATGGCCTGCGCACGAGGCGGGAAGGGCAGCTCCTTGGCAGGTCCGGAGGCGACACCGGCACGCCCTGGAAGCCAGGGTCCTGGGCCCAGGGAGCAGTTGGCTCTTAATTTGTGTGCATAGGAGACACTCTGTTCACTTTCCTAGCGAAGAAAAGCTGCAAACTTTTAAACTGAAGGAGATGCCGGGCCAAGTTCTCAAAACCCCTCCCTTGCCTTGTTGTTCCTTTATTTCGCTCACATTTTCTCATATTATGCACATGCAGACATGACGGTTTTGGAGTCTTAGAAACACAGATGACTAAAGACCACCCATCTGGTGAAAAAAACGGTCTTTGCTAAGTTGACGAGTTTGTAGCCAAACTCAGAGCCGAGGTCAGCAGCATGGCTAACCTCTGCACCCTGATACCCAGGCCGGGCCGCCACCCTCCGGGAAGCTCTTGGCTGCTCTTCAGGGCCTACGACTCCTGGGCCCTGAGGGTGATGGGCTTGGCGACATACCCACGGAGCATCCGGAAAGCGAGCCTGTAAAACCCTGGGAGTTGCGTGAGCCTGAGGCCCAGGGGAGGGGTTCTGGACCGTGGTCTCAGCTCCAGCTGGGGGCCGCCGAGGCTGCCCTGCTCTGCTCTGTCCAACCAGTCCATTCTGAAGGAGATCAGCCCTGGGATTTCTTTGGAAAGAATGATGCTAAAGCTGAAACTCCAGTACTTTGGTCACCTCATGTGAAGAGTTGACTCATTGGAAAAGACTCTGATGCTGGGAGTGATTGGGGGCAGGAGGAGAAGGGGACGACAGAGGATTAGATGGCTGGATGGCATCACGGACTCGATGGACCTGAGTCTGAGTGAACTCCAGGAGTTGGTGATGGACAGGGAGGCCTGGCATGCTGCAATTCATGGGTTTGCAAAGAGTCGGACACGACTGAGCAAGTGAACTGAATGACTGAACTGAACTGAACAAAGTAGAAGAGACAAACTGGGGATATTTCCAAATCTCAAACAAGAAATATGAAGATGGCAGCAGAGATGTACCCATGGTGTGACATTCCTAGAAAAATTTGGTCACAGATGGGTGTGCTTGGCAAATGGTCCCTCCCCTAGGTCAGCTCCACCCTTCCTGATCCTGTGCTCCTTAATGAGAACAGTTCCTCTAAACTGATAAATCATTCATGTGATTATTAAACCCAGAAATTACACGGGGTTCTCGACTAAAGGGATGGAGACTGTAGCTTCAGTGATTCTAATTTAGTCAGACATGTGCTAACTGGTCAACTCTTCAAGTCACATACATTATAGCTATCATAAATCATACCACTGGCTTCTTGAATCTATTACCTGTTTAGGCAACAAATTGAAAATATATTCCCCTCAATTGGAAAAGACCCTGATGCTGGGAAGGGTTGAAGGCAGCAGGAGAAGGGGGCAACAGAGGAGGAGATAGTTGTATGCTGTCACCAACTCAAGGGACATGAGTTTGAGCAAACTCCAGGAGACAGTGAAGGACAGGGAAGCCTGGTGTCCTGCAGTCCATGGGGTTGCAAAGAGTCGGACATGACTTAGCAACTGAACAACAACAATAATAAAAGAAAGGGAGAGAGGAGGGGTGTATGGAAGAGGGTGGAAGAGAGGAAAAAAATATCTTTCTACTGAGGCCAAAATACAGTGTTGCTTACTGCTTATTGTTGTAATATAAGTAATAGTTTTGCAATGTTGGCAAAATACTGTCTGCAGAACTGAACGGATCTTTGTGTTTTTCTTCATTTGGAAAACTAAGATCTTAACTGTTCTTCAGTTCAGTTCAGTTCAGTCACTCAGTCATGTCCAAATCTTTGCAACCCCATGAATTGCAGCACGCAAGGCCTCCCTGTTCATTACCATCTCTCGGAGTTCACTCAGACTCACGTCCATCGAGTCCGTGATGCCATTCAGCCATCTCATCCT